>PVJD01009444.1:0-62598 GCA_004026545.1 Mormoops blainvillei
GGAGGCCAGCGTGGTGGATTGATGGTGACCTTTCCTGAGGGAGGAGCCAGAGGCGCCTTATCTTGGTGCAAGACACGGGCTTCCAGGCCAGTTTCTAAGTCCTTCCCATTCTCATTCCCCACTGCTTAACCACCCGCGCCCAAACTTACAGCCTTAAAAATCATGTAGGCAGGTCAGAAGTGGATTTAGAAAAACCTTCACCAGAGTGTCCAAGGTCCAAGGTCCAGCACTTAACCTCTGACCACACGGCCTCTGCCTCCCTGAGAAAGTGTGGGAGGCCCTAGCAAATCACTCCCCCTCACCCCACCCCCAGTGAGATCAGATCGAAACAAACGGCAGGGGCAACCTTTGAAGGAAAACTCTTGAGGAATAAGAAAAGACCTTATGGGTTAATTATGTCTACTTGAACCTCTCTGAGCCTGGAGCAGGCCCCGCCCAGCCCCACCCCACCCCACTGCACCCACCCACCTCACTCTAACCTAGGAAGGCGGCGCTGCCCCCACTCAGTCCTTCTGCTCTGCAGTGGGGCACCAGGACCCTATCTGTCCAAGCCGGGCACTGGGCATTTCCCTCTGTGTACTGTTCCTCAAGGAAGCCCTCATTTGAACCCTCTGAGTTTGACCACTTCAGATAGAAGAAAGGGGGGAAATACATTTTTAGCGTTTGCCACGGTGGTAGTGGGGATTACGTAGGATTTTCTCAGTGAAGGCCTCTTGTATTTGGCAGCGGGCAGTATCTCGTTTACTGGCCGTTTTACGATGCAGGCTGGTGATGGCCCGCAGCAGCGGATGGGCTGCTAGGGTCCCAGGAAAGAGTGGGCCAGCTCTGCGGCCGAGCCCCCCGGACTCTGTTCTGTCCAGTGGGCACTCTCCTTCTAGGGCTGAGGCTGCACCCTCCCTGGCGGTCCCCTCCCTGGCCGCCTCCCGTTCTGGCTGGTTCCTGGCAACGGACAAAGAACCTTCAGGCGTCATCCTGGCTGCCCGTGCCATCCCAGCTCAGGCGTAAGCCTTCTCTGATTTGTTGCTTTTTACTACCTGTAAACAGTTTCTTTTTTCCTAGCAACAGAAGAAATAATGTCCCCAGACAAGCGAAAAGAATAAAATGTAAATCGCCCCTGACCCCATTATCCATGGTATTCTGGTATATGTCTTTCCTGTATTTTCTCTATTCACATACGCGGGGTAAAAATAGGAATGGACCGATTTACTGAAGGTAAGCGAAAACCCGGAAGGTAGGACACCAGACCCAGGCTCAAGACCCAGCTCAGAGACCCCCCCGGAAGTAACCTTGGGTAGATTGTTTCACTTCTGAACTTCGCTTTCCTCATTTGTAAAATACGGATAATAGCACTTCCCTTACAGGGCTGTTGTAAGAATTAAATGAGAGTCAACACGGGCCCCAGTGCCTCACACATAGTAGGGACTCCTATGTGCTACCAACTGTCCTGTAAGCTCCGGAAATACCCTCCATGGCGCTAAGGGGCCTCCCGTAGCCCCTTTTAAACTGTGGATGCAACTACGTTCAGCTATCTTACTTTTTCTCGCTGAGCCTCTGCTGAAGGGCATTTCTATGAATTCTGATTTTTCAGGATTATAAACAGTGCTCTGATGCATACCCTTGCAGATAAGTCTTTGCTCATGGAGATCATCTGCTTAGACTAAATTCCTGTGAGTGAAATTGCTAGATCAAAGGATGAGCTCACACCTGAGGCCAATGTGTGGACTGATTCACACTCCCTCCAGCAAGGAGAGAGGTTTCCCCTCACCTGTGCCAGCACTGAGGTTTAGCATCTTCTTCGAACCTTATCATCTCGATTAAAAAATAATAATAAAAAAAACAACTTGTTTCTTTCCAGGATATTGGGAGACTCTTGGATTTTTTAAAGGGAACTTTTAGTATGACTTTAGGCCCCATGATCCCTCATGTCCAAGGACTCTCTGGCAGGAATGTAGGTGGTGTTATTGGCAGAACTGTGATAAAATCTAAAGTACAGAATATAAAAGGCCTGCAGGTGGCCCACTCCTTCTCCTGACCCTCCACAAACACAACTTCCAGGTCCGTCCATGCCTTCACACTAGGGCCGCATTCTCTACACAGGGTGTGTGGCCTCTCCCTCCCCTGAAGTCCACTGACAGGGTAGAGGTTATGATGAAATATTTGTAGAGCTCTAGGGGTGCACCCAGGACAGTACTTCTGGGACCCATTAGGATCCACAATGGTATCAAGGGTGAGGTTTTATCCAAAATCTGAGGTTCCAATCCAAACTCCTTTGCTTAAGTAGGGGTGTTCTCTGAACCTGTTTATCTATCAAATGGGGCCAATGATACACTCTCCCCTCCCCCACCCAGTGGCTTTATCAGAGGAGATAAGCACAGGAAGACACTCTCTACACTGAAAAGAGCTTTACACATAGAAGGGGCTATTTTTTAAGGGAGATCCAATGCTGAGTGCTGTGAGCTAAGCTGCAAACTGAGGCTAGAAACAGGTGATGGCTGATGACCCCTAAGCTAGGTGCTCACCTATATCTTTTATTGTGTTCCTGCTACTTTCCATTGGCCTCCCATTGAGATCTTATTTAATTTAATCCTCAGGTCACCACACTGAGGTATGATGGGAAGCATACTAAAACTTACAGAACTGAGTCGCTGGGCCAAATGTATAAACTAATAAGAGAGAGAGTAGGGATTCATATACTAGTAGGGGGTCTTCCTTGGGGGGGTCGGGGTAGAAACAACAGCTGATTTTCCTCTAATTTTAATTATCGTGTGTAACTTATACACATTCCTCCGTTTTTCGCTTATTCAACATATCGTTATTGAAAACTTACTATGTTGAGAGCTGAGACAAGTGCCATGTGAAATTTATTTTTCCTTGTGTAGTTTCTATATTCCAGAAGCATAGAAATCTTTCCTACCTTAAAATCCTATCAACAACCTATCTACTTTTCTTGTTTCCTTTCTTCCTTCCCTCTTTCCTTCCACCCATCCATCCATCCTAGGCTTTGTTCCAGAAAGGAACTCAGAAGTCTTAAAGAACTATTTCCATGGCTTTGTGGTAAGACATACCGTGGTTTGATTCTATCTTTGTCTCTAAGTAGGTAGCCAGGTGACCAGTTACCTCATCTCTCTGTGTCTGTTTCTCTTCTGTAAGATGAAGATAATTATGATTATTATTTTTTTTTTGGTCAAGATTTTCCCACCACTTTCCACAGTCCCACCCTCGATCCTTCCCCCATTTACCCCATTTAGCTTTGTCCATGGGTCCTTTATGCATGTTCCTTGATGACCCTTCCCCTCCCTTTCTCCTGTCATCCCCTTCCTTCCTCCCCTGTGGTTACTGTCAGTTTGTTTTTTATTTCAATGTTGCTAGTTATATTTTGCTTGCTTTGTTTTGTTGATTAGGTTCCACTTATAGGTGAGATCATATGGTATCTGTCTTCACCACCCGGCTTATTTCACTCAGCATAATGCTCTCCAGTTCCATCCACTCTGTCACGAAGGGTAGGAGTTCCTTCTTCCTTTCTGCTGTATAGTATTCCATTGTGTAAATGTACCATAGTTTTTTGATCCATTCATTTACTGTTGGGCACTTAGGTTGCTTCCAATTCGTGGCTCTTGTAAATTGTGCTGCTATGAGCTTTGGGGTGCATAGGTTCTTTTGAACTGGTGTTTTAGGATTCTTAGGGTATAATCCCAGCAGTGGAACTGCTGAGTCAAAAGGGAGCTCCATTTTTAGTTTTTTGAGGAAATTCCATACTCTTTCCCATATGCAGTGGCTGCACCAGTCTGCATTCCCACCAACAGTGCACGACTTATTTATGACAACTTCTTGAAAAGACTCAAGAGAATTCCATAACGTGGCCATAAAGCCCCCCTAACTGTCCCTGGCACCTACTTAGGACACTGTGTTAGCTCCTTTAATCCACATAACAATCATTTCGCTAAGGAGGAACTTAGGTACCGAGGAAGTGAAGTTGCTCATCCAAAGTCTTAGTCAGTTCCAGAGCTTACATCCTTGAGTAACTTGGTCAGTACTCCAGAAGTCAATCCCATCTGGGTGGATAATGTGACCCTATTTTATAGGGAGGGATGAGACAAAATATCTAAAGCAAGTATCATAAAGTGCTCAATAAATGATCATTCTAATTAAGTCAAGATCAGGTCCGATTCCAGAACTCACCACTTAGAGACTGTGAGTTGGGCAGTGTGTTTCGCAGGGAAGCTCTGAGCCAGGATTCTCAATTTTTGCTACTGTTACCTGTGCCTGTGCTCCAGGAAAAATGGGGACACAACGACCTTTTAGTCAACGGACATTTATTTTGGTTAATGACATTTAAACTGGGATTTTTGTATAGAATTTCTCATTACAAAAGCAATGGAAGATTAATGCAGTAAACTTGGTTGGGGAATAGGAAAAAAATTAAATTCTGTCAGTTTGGAACCTCCAGAGAAGCACCACTGACATTTGGGTATTTGTCCTTTCAACATTTTCATAGAGGTCACTGGATTTTCATTGCTTGGATAAGCACGAAGTCTTACAGTGTAAGAAAAGGAAGGGCTGCTAGCAAGGCCATCATGTCCAACGGTGCACGATCCGTACTCTACATGGCACTGGGACTGTGCAGTGCACAGCCTTCACAACATATAAGGCACCCCTGGTTCTTAGCCCTTACTTAACTTAGCGGTCCTAGCTTTTGCTCCTCCCCAATGTGCTAAGGGTGTCACACTCTTTTCGAACAGGGTCTCACGGGAAGCCATAATCCTGGAAAGGAGAGGGAGGGATGAAGGACTGGGCCATTCTTCAGGGGAGCAGATCATAATGTCAGGAGGAAGAACATTTCTTTGCCAGAAGTAATCTAGAAAAGGAAACCTAGGTGATTGCACATGCAACTCCACCCTTATAGTGATTCACTAATCTTGTCTTATGTAGAGGGAAACTGAGGCTCTGAGAGAAGAGATTTATCCAGTCACGCTTACCTGGTAAGTGGCCAGTGGTCAGGCAGAACTTAAGCCCAGGACAAACCCTAACTTCATCTGGTCCTACAAGAATGGAGGCACAAAGATGTGGGTCCAAATCTCAACTCTTTCACTTACTAACTTTTGACTTTCAACAAATCATTTAATCCCTCTGAATCTCAGTTTCTTCGTCTGTAAAATGAGGCAACAGCTTCCTCATTAGGTTTAAATGAGAATGAAATAAGAAAAAAAGCTTTCTTAAAAATTATTAAGTGCTATGTATCAGGCACTGCATAATGTACTTCATATACATTATCTCATTTAATCTTCGCAATAACCCTATGAGGGGGATACTATTTTTCTATCCGGTTTTACAGGTAAGAAAACTGAGGCTCATAAAGACTGTCTGCCGAACATCACGTAGCAGTAAGTGGCTGAGCTGAGATCTGCACCCAGGTCTGTCGGTTTCAGAGCAATACTATCAGATAACATTCAGCGCAGTGCTTATAGCATACAAACACAAAATAAATAGTAGCCATCATTATTTACTGTTATTATTGTGAATGTAATCATTATGTCTCGTGTGATTGGCTGGTCTCTGTTTTCAGTCTCCTTGGCCAAGAATCCAAGAACCGGACCGACCCAAGAAGGGGATGAGATGCCAAACCAGCCCAGCCCTGTCCTAGACTACTAGTCCCTCCATCCTGCCCAGGGCACCTTCTGGGGCACTCCTGTGTGCGGAGGCACAGAAACCCTCTGCCCCGCGATTTGGGCCTCTGCTGATCTCTGCAGATGGGTGCAGGCGATTAAAGAGGCAAGATTCAGAGGGAGAGGGAGAGGACCCATTTTAAAAAGCCCAGCGAGCACAGACACGCCACCTAAATCCCAGTCTCCACCTGAGCCCAGCCAGCATGAGTCACCCCCACAGCCCTTTACATGTGAATTGCAACACAGCTGACAGAAACTCCACAGCCTTCCAGGAGGTGGGCAGACAGGTACGCAGGCAAGTGTGCCGTCCTTTGGGCTTCAATAAGCTTTGCAGTTGCCTCTATGAAGTGGTTGGACACCCAGGCTCTGCTCCCAGATCACATCCCAGCTTTAGCTCTACCACCCCCGGGCTCTGCAGCTTGGGTAACTTATCTCTGAAACAAGGATAATAAAAGTGCCTATCTCAAAGGGTTGTTGCAAGGATTAAATGAGACAATATATATAAAGGTTCAGCACGATGTGGTATATTGAGCACCTACTGTGTGCCAGGCAGCGTAGTAAGCATTGGAGATTCAACAGGGTACAAGACAGACAAGGTCCTTGCTCCTACGGAACACACATTCCAGAAGAGAAGATAGACCATAAATAATTAGAAAACCATCAAAAAGCGCTAAGGGCTTTGCAGGGGACCAAGCAGAATGACACAGCGACTCACTGTCTACTTTAATAAGAGCGGGTGGAGAGGCCTGTTCTGAGGAGGTGGCTTTATTACCAATCATCATTACTATTTACTAATATCTGACAGGCCCCCCCCCCCAGGTTGCCCCCAACACAGCCTCCAGTTAGGAACCAGCCTGTGACACTTCTCAAACCTAGTACTCCCTCTCCAAAGGTCGGACCCCACTGCAAGGGGGCTGCTTTGGATTCCGACTTTACCCCGGACACTGCCATCAAACTGGCAGGAGTAACTGAAACCCCGCCTTTCCCCGAGAGAGAAAGGAGTGGGCCAAGGTAAGGCTCCCAGGAAAGCACAGCAAAGGAATAATATGCCAAAAGAGAAGGGGGGCAGGTGGGGGACAGGAGGAGAGAAAGGGGAAAAAAAGATGCCAAGATCTTTGGCTTAGATTTAATTTCAAATTAATCCTGGTGTAAGCTCTAAAAAAAGCTCTAGCATTCTCCTGTTTGTGTTTGTGGATCTTCTGGGTTTACCAGCCTTGTTCTTTACAGAGACAGCTCACGGCAATTATTCCACAATTACTTAGTCTAACAGGCGTGATTTCTCCTGTTTCCAGCGCGGAATGCAGCACGTATTACAGTTTGTGAAATGACCAGCTTGCTAAGGCTTTGGAGGTGGCTGACCAACTTTTCCATCCTTCCTGTGCTGGCCAGAGGTATGTGGTTTGCTTACATCTCATTCAGATCTGTATCACACCAAATAAAAGGTTGCCTCCCACCCTGCTCTCCCACCCCATTCCACCAACACACGCACACACCCCAGATTGTAAACTCCTGCAGAGCAGTGATCCTGTCTTTTTGGCCTATGTCTCCTCAGAACCCGGAGTAGGGCATGGCACACAATAGGTGCTCAATGAATGTTGAATTGAGGCCACTGAGTGCAGCTGGAAGGGACAGCCAGACCTGCAGTGAGGTGGCTGAAGGTTTCCATCTGGGCTCTTGACACTCACTAGCCTGTGCCCTCGGGCAAGTTACTTTACCTCTCTGGCTTCCATTTTCTCACCTACAAAGGTGATAATAATCTGAAAAAGAAAGGGAACTCACACAGAGACCCACCAAGGAGATCTCCTCTCTCCTTTGTGAATTCCCCAGCGGCTGTGAAGTATGATGGTGGTTAGAAGAAGGGGCAAAAGAATTGGGGGTGGGGGTTGTTCTCGGGTATCCAGAATACTAACTAGAAACAAGGAACTGAGATTTCCTTTAGCCTAGTATCTGTTTGTCCCTGTACTTTTCCTCTAGTTATCTTCTTTCCAACATTTTTTCCCTCCCTCTCTCCTCCCTCATCTCCACCTCCCACCCCCTCACCAAGGAAGGAATTGGCCAGCTCCACCCAGCCTGCCCTCATGGCTCCGCCCCCAGCTCAGCAGGCCAAGAGTTAACAGCTGCACCTGTTGAGGTATACCTGCTGTCTCCGGCACCTGTACCTGTAGCCAATCAGCACCAGCGCTGCCAGGAACCTACCTGTCAGCAAAATCCCGACACTCAAACCTCAACATAAATCAAACACTTCCCTGGCCAGGGAATGTCCGTGTCAGGCAAGAATTAGAGACAAGAGCAGTCGGCAGAGTCTCGGTGCCGTTGCCTGTTGTCGGAGCCTGGGAGCAGGAAGATGTCGAATGAACTTGAGTGAGTAAACATCGGTGGATGCCTGTCGCTCTGAGAGCGTGGAGGCTGGATGGGATTTCCAGAAGGGGAAACAGCAGGGAGGCCGGCGCCAGGATTCACAGAGCAATTTGTAAGGGTAAATGAATGGGCTGACGATCTCACTTCGGCGTGTAGGGGCAAGCACCGTCTCAAGGGAGAGCTGGCTGTCTCCCTGGGAAAATAGGTGTTGTGTGTGTGTTTTTTTTTTTTCTTTCCGTCTCTGCTGAGCAGTTTCGAGCTAGGCAGAGAAACGCAGGGCTGAAACTGTAAAGGCTTTCGGCACCACTTTCTGATACTCTGAACGGGCCTTGGAAATCAGAGACAGCCCCAATTCCATCTCGGCTTTCTGTCCTCTTGCCAAAAGAAACTTCTCTGAGGTGGTTCTAAGAGCTGTCTTAGGCAGAGAGTTCGGTTACTCCAAAGGGGCTTGTTTGGTGGGTTGGAACAGTCCCAAGTGGGAAGGTATAGTGTGATGGTTAAACATACACATTCTATAGTCTGCTTGACCTAGGTTCAAATCCAGGCTCTGCTCCTCATGGGCTGTGTGATTTTGGGTAAGTCATTCAACTTACCTGAACTTCATTTTCTTCATCTGGAAAATGGGTATGAGAATGCTCTGTTGGATTCTTAAGAGAGTTAAGTGTGATAGGGGCCGTAAAATGCTTCGCAAATCCAAGGTCTGAAGAGGCATTCAATAAAATATGGTTGACTTTATTCAAGGGCAGTTTTAAGGCTGAGGGAGCTGAGATGTGGTTTTCAGTGAAGTCATCTCTATTGCCTGACAGGATTCAGGTGCCTTCCTCCCACATCTGGGATTTCGAATCCCCAGTGGCTGATGCTGCCCTTCACCTGGACCCCCAGCTGGGGGTCTGGATCTCAGAGAAGGTGGGATGAGGCTGGGATTCTTGGCTGCGTTAGCCTGGCTCCAGGAAGCTGGTAGAAGCCAGGCTTCTAAAATACACTCTTCCTGCCACCTTCAGAGGTTTGAACAATCTCCTTTTCTGCTATTCCTCAACAGATTGTGTTTAAAACTTGAAGACCTGAGGGCAGAGTAGTTGGTGGGTCTTGACTACAGACAGAGTTCCCTAATACCATCTGGTTTTTGGGTTCTCCTGGATTAGCCAACTATGTTCATATTATAGTCACTGGGCATCAGATCTCTCTTGAATGAATTCCCTGGACTTGACAAAGTGTTGACACCTGGAATTAGAGCAGGGGCCCTGGAACCAATACCTGGGTTTAAGTCTCAGCTCTGCAACTCCCGAGCTGTGTGACCTTGGGCTAGTCACTTCTGAGTCTCAGTTCTCTCACCTGTGAATTGTGACCACAAGGGCGCCTACCTCAGAGTTGGGGGAACCCAACAACTTTAGAAAAGTGATCAGTTTAAAACCTGATAAGGAGCAAGCTAATGATACTCTTGGTACTTCATAGGCAGATAACCAATCAATGAACCTTTCTGAACCTCTTGCTATTTTTCCATACTTTGAACACACACACACACACACATACACACACAGACTTTTTTGTTTTTTTTTTTTGGTGATGTGTCTCTATCCCACTTAGATCTGCTGCTTAAAACTGCAAAGGCTGCAGACAGAATCCATTCACTGATGCCCCTTAGGGGGTAAGTGTCCTGAAGCCGGGTTACTCTAACAGAAAGGTTTCCTGCTTTTCTCTTCCTTAATGATTTGAGTTTGAAGTCAGATGGGCTGACAGTTGAGGCTTCTCCATGTGGGGTGGGGTGAGGGGACCTGCGCCTGCAGAGTAATTGCAGGCTGACTCTGAAGCCACCATTTAAGATTACAATGACAGAACCTCAGCGCCTGGGGGCTCAGCTGCCCTAACTGATGTGTGGGGGGGGCGCGGGGGGCTGGGGGTGTTCAGGGCATCGAGTGTTCGGTTTGCTGTTGATGCTGCTGTGGCCACATTCTTGCTGCCTCATTCCCCTAAAAAGTGTTGCGTGAAGAGGACTGGTCCTGGAGTCCAACTCGAGCCCCGATAGATAGCAGGACTGGACTATGACTCTCAATTCTGTCATTTACCGATTCTAGGATCCTGGTGAATTTGGTCCTCTTCCCTGACCCTCAGCTTCCTCCTCCGTCCAGGAGGGACTATAAACACTTACCTGGCAGAGGAGCAGTGTGGGCCCCTGGGCCCAGGGCACGAGCTCCCCAAATGCGAGCTTGATTCCTAGGCCACTGGTGGAAGGCCCACTTCGAGGGCTGGTTGTGGAGGAGCATGGAGGCCAGGGCGGTGTCGTTAGAACTCAGCTCCAGGCAGCTGCCGGGTGGAGCCCAAGGGCCTTTCATGTGGCCGGGCCCAGCCCACTGGGAAGCGTCAGCCAGCCTCCAGGCCTCCGCCAGCCAGCGATTGCCTCCAGCTTGTGAGGTTTGGCCGCCCCCGGGCTAGAGCGGGTTGCAGGGGATCTTGGGGCAGCGGGGGTACCGGAAGTTGCTGCCGGAAGTCCTCCTCTCATGGGGAGACTGCAGATACGTGCGCGCTGCCCGCTGCCTGGGATGCTGGAGGGGCCACAGGTCTGGCGGCCTGAGCCCAGGCCTTAGGAGCGGGGCTGTGGGGGGTCCTCCTGGACCTTTTGGAGCTCTACGTGCAGTGGTGCCCAAGGGCCTACTGTGTGCCAGGTGCACCTGCGCTATCTCGTCCTGCCCCTTGAGGAAATGGGGGTTACGAGATTAAGTGATGAGCACATAGTATGTCTATGGAATGGAGAGCTAAGTGAGTGAGGCCCACAAAATTCCCCTTTACAACCTCGCTGAGACCATAGTCTGGGCCCCGACGCCTTGGAGAGATGCGACTGAGGGTGCGAGGGGACAAGAGCCGCCCCAGTCTGTGACCGTGGGCCCGGGGCGAGTCTCCATCTGATTTCCAGGAAGCTCGGCTCCAGACTGCCTGGAGCGCTGAAAGAGTTAACCAGGAACGCCTCCCCGCTGTGGTTTTGTGGTCGAAACCATGATTGCCAGGAGCAAATTTTTGTCGTGCACAAGGCGTGTTATTAAAAGTCGTACGCTGGTGGTGAATGAAAAGTTAAAAGCCCTCATTAAGCTCGGGCTGTAAAGCAGGCGGACTGGGCGGAGAGGCCGAGACAACCCTAACGGCAGTGGGGACCCCAGGGCACGGGACACTCCTGAGGCTTCTGCCACTCCTGGGACTGCCCGCCCCCCCCCCCCGCACCTCCCCCACTGCCTTCACCTGGAGCCAAGAGGGTCTTTAGAGCCCACACAGAGGCCTCAGGGCTGAAGCACAATTAGCATACTCAAACCTTTACCTTGGTTAAAACAAAAATAACAGTCAAGCATTTATTGAGCATGGGTTCCCCACTTGACTCAGTGTCCAGTACTTTGATAAAAATACATTATCTCCTTTAACCCTCCCAACAATCCAATAAAGGATGGGGAGTATAAATGGAATTTTGCAAAGAAGAGGGCTTAGGCTGGTCTCAGGCTTGCCCAGGATTTCATGGAAGAGCTGGGGACTTAACTGAGGGGTCAAAAGGAAGCCCCACACCAGTATGCCCCCCTGCTTCCTATCCGCCTGGGAACTGGAAAAAAGACGAGGAGCTGTGTCAGACTGTTAACAGTGATAAACTCTGAGTGGAGGAATACAGGTGAATTCTAGCGTCTACTTTGAATGCTTCTGTTTGTCTCACATTTTGTACATTATGTTTTACAAACCTACGTTACTTTAGAAATGGGAAGGGGGAAGAGAGGGAGTAAGTTTTAAAAGAGAAAATTATTGGTTCACCTAAAAACAGTATTTGCAAAATGTGGCCCCTGGACCAACATCATCATCATCAACATCATCATCATCATCATCATCACCACCACCACCACCTGGGAACTTGTTCAAAATGCAGATTCTCAGCCCCACCCTAGACCAACTGAATCAGAAACTCTGGGGGTAAGACTCAGCAATATGTGTTTTAACAGGCCCTCCATGTGATTCTGATGCACATTCAAGTTTAAGAACCATTGGCCTAGAAGACCTGGCAGAGAACTGGGAGGCAGGAGGTTCCCAGATCCCCCACTGACCTGCAGTGTAGTTGCTGAGTCAGCAGGCTGAGAACTTTGCTACCGTGTTCGAGCCCAGCTCTGCCACCTGTAGACTGGGTGACTTTTGAATGAGCTGCTTGCCCTCTGGAGGTATTAGCTTCTGCATTGTGTGAAATGGTAATAACAACACCCGCCCCCCATGGGCATGTATGTATGAGAATGAAAAGACTCAGTGCCTGACACTATTAAATAACTTCGTTCCTTTCTCTTCCTTCCCTTCCCTCCCCTCCCCTCTCTGGAATTCAGCTTTCCTATTTGTAAAATGGAGCAAAGCCTGGTTGGCTCCCTCCCTGTCTCTCTCTTCCTTTTGCCTCCTAAAAGGACCAGAGCAAATGATCTAGTGAAGGTTGCGAAGGGAAATTATCTTACCAGTATTTGCTGTGACTTCACTGGACCTTCCTAGAGGTCAGGAAGAAGTGGGAACTTTTGAGGACAGAGACAACATGGTACTTACCTTTGTATCCCAGTACCCGGCACAGGTCCTGTTACAGGGTAACCCTCAGTGAATGTTTGTGAAATCAATCAGTGAGTGAATGAATGAAAAGATGTGGCACGCTGGGTTTATTTCAACTTCTTTCACAACTTTATTGAACAATAAAGAAAAAACTAGGAAAATTGGACTGAAAAACCAAGAGGAGACTAGAACATGAAAGAAAAATTCCCATAGAAAGAATTTTTCAAAGGGAAAGTGAGTTTCTGGTATAATTAGAAAATGGCATATAATTAATTTACATGCAACTAGAAGAGTTGGCTGGAGCCTGGCCGCCCTCAACTTGCCCACCTGGATCCAGATGATGAAGCTGGCAGGACTTGCCCCCCTTATCTGGGAATCTCCAAGCATCAGGTCTCCTTCTGCCACTATGAAGAGACGTCTCCTCTATAGGTGGGAGAAAGTGAGGCTGTGAGTTGTCATGCAACGTGCTGGGGGCTACCCCACAAAGTATTAGTAATAAGAATAATAGTTCACATTATTATGCGTTGACACTATGCCGATTACTTTACCTGCATTATCTCATTGCATTTTCCAGCAGTAATACCTCACAGCGTTGTTGTAAAGATTAAATAAAACAATGACTATAAATTGCTGAGCCAGCCCCTGGCACTTGGGAAGCCCTCAGTGAACAGTAGCTATCATCATAATTCCATGAGGTTAGAACCCTCATCTTCCCCCATTTAACAGAAACAAACAAACAGACAAAGAAACAAGCACAACCCTGAGACACAGAGAGGTCAAATCGCACTGCCCCACAGCTGGTAAGTAGCAGAGCTGGAACCCAGGTCCTCGTCGCTCCGGGGCCCACCCCACAGCCATGAATTGACACCACCTCATTCAAACTGGAATCATTGCAGAGCTATCCCCTATGCTCCGCCATTTTCTCATTGAAGCCCCCACAGGAGCCCCTGCATGTGACAAAGCACATTTCACAACCTGTGCCTCCAGAAACCAGATAAGCCACCAGCAAGCATGGGAACCCTGGAGCACTCCTGCCATGCCAGGGGAACACCTTACATGGGCTGACTGAAAAATGATTCCTTCATGAGCAATTGTGCCAGGGCCTCCCTGTGGGTAATTAGTGAGTGTGATTGATCACTACTGATGAGGCTGGGTGGCTCACAACAGGGTTTGGCAAGTCATTGGGTGTATCTGGGTGTCCAGCCCAGGTGGCCCCTGGAACTCTTCCTCCTCAGGTTGGAGGGCGGTGGGGTCCAGCTTGCTGGATTTGTCCTGTGCCAGGACCTCTTTGGGTGGAGCTGGAGGTCAGCCCCTTGGTGGTGAGTTTTCTTCCCTCTTTGGCAAAATTGAGTAAGAGTCCTTACTTACCCATCTCTGAATCAATGAGATGCTTTTGAGATAGGGCAGCGGTTGAGCAAAGTACTAGGTAGGAAGCTAGGAAGACTTGAGTCCCAATCCTGTGATATCCTTAGGCAAGTCACACCTTATCTCTGAGATGAGATTTCTAAAAGGTCTCTTTTCACCCTAAATTGCTGGGATCCTAACAAAAGGAAATGAAACCAAAAGACTTCAACTGATGGCTGAGACACATTTACTTAGTCTTACCAGGAGATTTAAGTGGCTCAGCTGGAAAGCGATTGGCATTTAGAACCCAAAGAGACTTGTGGGGATGAAAGCCCAGTTCACCACGGTGGGCTTCCTCTGGTGCCTGGAATAATGCCTGTTGAGTAGGAGGCTGAGGCTGACTGCACGGAGCAGCTGGTACCACACCCCTCCCCTGCTGGGGAAAGGCCGCACCCCCATTAGAGCCCCTGCTTAGGAGGGTTGCGCATTCTCACAGGCTCCAGATAAGAGACCTCCGGAAGTGTGGCCTACCAGATGCCCAAACTCCTCTCTCTTGATTTGGCATGCCACTGGCTCTCAGGAGAGAAGCCAGACCCAAGCACGCTCTGAGGAAGCAGCCCTGTGGAGGTTCTCAAGGCTGGAAGCCAGAGGCCTCTGTTCTAGGCTCGATGCCATGAGATACCAGCTGAGTGGCCCGAGGCAAGCCAGTGGCCTCTCTGTGACACAGTTTTTCCTTCTATCAAATGGGGATAGTCATACCTCCCCTCCCTACATTACAGGGGCATTGCAGGATCAGAGGCGATGACAAATGTATGAGAAGCATGTTGAAAAATATAACAGTATGCAAATACGAGGGATTATCAAACCTTGAACTTGAGTTTCCTCCTCAGTAGGCTGGCCTTCCTTGAAACAAGGGAATGTATGCAAAGGACCTGGCTCACACCTGACACATAGTAGGCGAACAAGCTCTGGAAGCTGTCCCAGGCTTGGTCCTGCGTGTTGCCTTTCCACTCATGGAAGGTGCAAAGTCCTCCGCACTTATATTCATGCTCCCTCTTCCCCCCTAAACCTTTTTCTCAACCAACGTTCAATCACCCTCCGGGGTTCAGGGGGTCCGAAGTGTCCTCCTGCTTCTTTTCCTCCACGTCGTTCGCCACCTCTCGGGTAGTAGCTGTTTTTGTGGTCGTTCTGTCTTGCTCGCCTAGGGCAAGACCCGGCGCATAATGCTCCCTTGATAAATGTTTGTTCAAATGAGGGATGGATGCCTCCCAGAATTATTATTCTTCCTTTCTCTTCTACATGCCTTCTTGGAAACTGGTGGCTTGATGGAAAAGTGTCTAGTCATGGAGTTAGTTCCCAGGCCAGATCCCAGGAGGCCTGGCTTTGTAACTCGCTGGCCAGTCCCCGGGAACAGGTTACCAGTTGTCTATTCCTGGCCTGAAAAGTAGAGATAATAATACATCGTGCATGTTGGGAGGGTCCGTGAGATAATGAATGTGAAAGTCAAGGCAGGGGGTTATTACATGTCTCTTGTTTTTCACTCAGAACCTCGTTCACAGGAGGCTTGGGGAGGATGTTAATTTAAGAACCTCAGGCAGAGTGTCCCCTTTACTCTCTTTGGAGGGTTCTGAGATGATGATGGTCGTGATGATGATGATGGTGGTGACAATAGCTATTATTTACTGAGTGATTATTCTCTGGCAGGCTCTAGGCTAAGCACATTTCTTGCATTAATGCACTTAATTCTCCTAACAGCCCACGGGATTAGCCTCACTCTCAAGTAGCCAGCCCTGATGACTCCATCACATGACTGTGTTCTAATTTTCTTCACAGCACTTATCACTGACTAAAATTAACTTATTTACCTACTTGTTATGGTCGGTCTTCCCAATTAGATTGTCAGTTTCATGGGAGCAGAGCCTTATCTGTCTTGTTCTTGGCTGATTCCCCAGTGCCTAGAAGATGCCCTGACTGGCACACAGAAAACACTCACTGGACCCATTTAACAGATGGAAAAACAGGCTCGGAGGGGCTAAGTGCCCTACCCAGGGACACACAGTTACTTGGGTCCGTCAGGCTGGGACTCTAGGGCTGCTTCCTCCCATGGTGCTGTGGGTTCTTCTGCGCTGTGCCCTGGTGGGGACCTGATGTCAAGAAGGTTGCCCAGGGCCAGTCCCCTCCCATTCCCTCCGCCCCATTCCCTTTTTCTCTTCTGATAGCGAGGAGTTCTGCCGTGGACAGGGGCACCAGCGGAGAGTTTGTGGTGGCCCCGCGGAAGGCGACTGCATTGGGTGGGAGTTACCTGGTTCCCCCCTTTGCTCTGGCTTTGTCACCCATGAGTAGGCCTCCTTCTTGGAACTGTTTTCATGGCTCTAACCCACGGGGCCCTCAGCCCTCAATTCCAGCCTTTAAGAGAACAGGTTCTTGGATTTCAGGATTCGGTACATGAGGCAATGTTAACCTTATCCATGGTCACGACTTTCGAGAGGCCAATTCTTAGTCTCCGCACATAAAGTTGATTGGTAGCATGAGCGGGCATTGGGACCAGGACATTGCAGCTCCTGGCACCTGGCCAGGAACCCTTCCGGTCACCTCGCTTTCTCACTCAGTGCCCCCTGCATTGTATGGGTGGGAAATCCCTTTTTGTCTTGCAGTAGAGGATTAGTTCAGTGTATTCCAGCGGGGCGGGGGTGGGGGGGGTGGGCGGGGGGGATTTCCACAATAGGAAAGGCATCTAAAAGGAGACTAGTTTGGGGTTAAGAGCTTCATCTTGAAGTCCAGCAGATCCAGGTTCAAGTTAGCCTCTGCCACTTACTAGCTGAGTTACCTCGAGCAGGTAATCGCACCTGTTTGGGTCTCTATCTCCCCAACAGCTTTCTCTCAGGGCTGTTGTGCAGAGCAAAAGATATGCTACAAAGAAAGAACTGGCAACAGTGTCTGTATATGGTAAATGCTTAAGGCCTGGTAGCTGCTGTGTATCCAGGAATCAGACTTTGGGATCCCAACAGGGCGGACTGAAGACCCTTGTAGGCCAGAAAAACCTTCCAGGTGAACAGCAAATGTTGTCTGTCTTTTTTGTTTCTGATGAGACTTTATCATTGTCTTCTAAAGTTTAATGGTCATTCCTCTAGAGTCAGCAAATTGGGGCTGTAGGCACAAATCTGCCACTGACTTGCAGGGTGGCCCTGTCTTGTACCACTTTGCAACACCTTGATGTCTAGCTCCAAGCCAGTGCCAGAGCACAATAATAGCTCGAATATATTAAGCACTTGTTAGGTGCCAGAAACAGTTCTGAGCATTCTCAATGTGGCAATGCACTCAATCCTCATAATTCTATGCAGTAGGTGCTTTTATTAGACCCCTTTTACAAACAAGGAACAATGCTTAGTACTGGGGGTCCCAGCTGACCAAGAGGGAGAGGTCTACAAGGCCTTTCCCTATCTCTCCCATGCCCTCCTGTTTGGGAGTTCCCTATAGCCTGGAGCTGGGAGGGGTGACAGCAGCCACCCTGGGCTTGCTCTGTAAGTTCCTCTAACCCCAGGCCCAGGAGGCAGCTATGAGGGAGGAGCCTCTTCTCACCTCTCATCTTGAGGCCCTTGATTTATAGCAGCAGAAACTCGGGGTGTGCCTCCCTCTCCGCACCCCTGGAGCAGGAAGGTTTCTGTCATTTCTCTTTTTTGTGTGACAGCTCCCTCTCCCTCCCTGCCTCTCAAAGCCCAACGCCCTGCACCCTGGGGCCCAGTGGGGTGGGAGACACTGTGCTCTGGATGAAGCCCCTGGGAGGGCCGCTGCCCACGGTCTGCCTGGGTGGCCTGGCTGCAGCTCCCACTCCGTGTCTGAGAATGTAGGCCGGAGCTGCAGGGCAACAGGGAGGTCCTCGTTGTGACATGATTTGCCCACCTGACAGTCCTCCACAGCGCCTGAAATTTCAGCACTAACGCATGTCCCTGCCGTGGTAAGGGCTGCCCTCTGCATTACGGTGAAGCAGCGTGGCTTAGAGGGAAGTATGGGGCTCTGGCACTAGCCAAGCCTGGGACTAAGTCCTATTGTGCCACGGACTAGCAGACTGATCTTGGGCATTTTCTTATCCTCTCCAAGTCTCTTCATCTATGAAATGAAGCACCTGATCCTTACCTTGTAGTGTTCTTGTAAGGAGCTGAGTTAATGAATGGAGAGCGGTCATGTATATTCAGTGACTGGCAGCTGATCTTGTTCCCACGTCCCTAAATGAGCGAGTCTACCAGGCTCACCTAGAAAGGAGGGCACTGGGGACCAGGAGACCCGTCAGTGCCCACTTCATCTCGGCGGCTCTTTTTCCCAGCCTGACGGTCCCCATCTTCTCACTTATCACTGTCCTTTGCAGACTCTTTGCTCTAAAAGAAACACAAACAGAACTTTCCCACCTCTATGCCCTTGCTCACGAAGAAGAGCATGTTCTACACCAGGGCCTCTCCGAGTATGGCTCCCAGACTGCCCGCAGCAGCGTCATCAGGGAACTTATTAGGAAAGCAAATTCTCGGCCACCCCAGACTTACCGAATCAGAAAGCCGCAGTGTGAGACCCAGAAATCTGTGCTTTCGCAAGCCTTCCAAGTCCTTCTGATGCAGCTAAAGTTCTAGACCACTGTTCTCTATTACAGCGCCATCCCACTTAAGCTTGACCCCCTCTCTGGGCCAGGAGCTCGGTCAACAGCCTTAACTTCTCTGGATTCAGCTTCCTTACCTATCAATAAGAATAATGATAGCTCCTGCCTTACAGGGTGGCCAAGAGAATTAAATGAGAGAATCCATGGAAAGTGCTTAACTCCGTGCCTAAAACATGGTCAATACTCAAAAAAGATTAGGTATTACTTTTATCATCATCATCATTATTATTTGGTGTATCCTTATTTCCCTCCCTTCCCACACCTATTCCAGAGCAACATGATCCCCAGCGCTGGGTGTCCCCAACTAAAATGTCTGCCTCCTCCAAAGAGCCTTTCCTGATCTCCCTCCTTAGAGCCCACGTGGCTTGACTCTTGGGCCACATGCATTGCATTTGTCCAAGTTCTCAGCACAGTGCCCGGGTCCTGCTTGCCTCTGTGGGCCCGGCAGTGTTCCACTCCGGTTCCTGGCCTTTGAGCATCTGCTTGGACACTACAATACACGTTGGTCTGAAATACCATCTCCCCAGACTGGGCTCCCACTATGGGCTCCCTCGCTCTGACCCTCTACCTCTCTCCATGATCAGAAGTGATCTCCAGCCTTCTGTACCTGTGGCTTTGAAGAGAATTTCTTCAGAAGAACTCATACTGGGTTACCTGGAAATTTTATTCTTTGCAGCTTGTCACTGTTAGCTTGCATCCTTCTGACACTCATTCCCCTTGAAAAAAATATCTACTATGGAAGCATTCCCTGAATCCTCTCTGGAGCCTTGCAAGGTTGGGGCTATGGTGCTCGCATTATAGGTGAGGGGACTGAGGCCCCCGCTCTGCAGCCTCTACATGGCGCCATTTGGTGTTGACCCAGAGCATCTAGCTCCAGGGTTCAAGTGCGTTCTAGTAGAAGAAGGAGTTTCAAGTTTTCAAGGCTGCTCTCTGGATTCCTGGGCATTGGTCTAAGGCTGCCCAATCTTGGACCTTCTTCTGGGGCAGCCTAAATTTGACCCTTCTTACTTGCCTTCCAGTTTCAGGTCTGTGCGGCTGCTAAAGAATGACCCAGTCAACTTCCAGAAGTTCCCCTACACTAATGAGGACGAGGCCTGGAAGACCTACCTGGAAAACCCCTTGACAGCTGCCACGAAGGCCATGATGAGAGTCAACGGGGATGATGACAGCGTGGCGGCCCTGAGCTTCCTCTATGATTACTACATGGTATGTTAGCCACCCGTGGACGTGCCCCACTCTGACTGAATGTGCGTCTTTGCTTTCAGGCCTCACGGCTCAACAGCCTGTGACCATTCCCATCCCGTCACCATGTTCTTTCTCACCTCTTGGCCTTTGCACATACTCCACCCTCTGCCTGACACCCTCCCCTTTCCCCTGGCTAAATCCTACTCTCAGCTTTGGGTCTCAGCTTCAATGTTACCTCATTCATTCATTGAAGTGGGGATAGGCCTTCTTGGATCTCCCATTCTGAGCCTCCTCTGGGCACCCTCAGCAACCGCCGCCATCATCCTTGATTCGGACTGTAGAAACTTGCTATTTGTGCATTTATTTCTTCATATCCCCCTTGATACTGAGCTCCTGGAGGTCAGGAACTATGTTGTGATCCTCACCGAATCCCCAGCAGCCCGTACTACCTGCCACATCTACTCAATACATATTGATTGAATAGTTCAGTGCCTCACCCACACTCCCTCCATCACGGCAACACCCCCAACCTGACATCTTCTTTCCTACCCTGTCCCTCAGGCCATCCCACTTTCCTTGTCAGTCCCACCCTGCTCCTTGAACCCCACCACCTAGAACAACCCTTCTGCTCTTGAACCCATTCCCTTCCTTCAGGGCCCTTCCCGAGACCTGCCTTCTATTGGAAGCCGTCCTGCTGCGTCACTTCTCCCTCTCCTGGCCTACTCTCCGTCATACCTTCACTGCCCCTATCTGCACTGTAATACCTCGGACAGATCATCCTTTATTATTCTCTAATTGTTTCCAGAGCCTTGGCCTTGAGTCTGGGAAACTGTCAGTTACTGGAAACAGGAATGAGGTCCTCTCCTATCCGATAGGTAGGCTCGAACCAGTTAGCAATCACAAATACATAACACATACAGCATCACCCCCACCCCTGTCCACTGCCTGTTCCCCACACTGCGACAGAAGTGCAGCCTGTATTATCACTGAGGGTACACGAGGCCACAGAATCTTTTTAAAGACAGGTAGTCCCTACCCAGTTGTCTGAATTGTCACATGACAGAAAACTTTCTTGCTGTCCCTGGGCTGGGTGATGCCTCCAAGAGACTTTCTCAGATTTGAGGACGGGGGACATGAACAGCTAATTGTTGGGATAACTGGCCCTGAACTCGAAAATTTAAAGCCATCTTATAAGTCCTCAAATTCACTGGTCTGAGCAGTGTTTTATCTACCCTCACAGGAAGGAAAGCAAACTGTAAGTTTAGACACCAAGGGGCAAAATGGTCCCAGATATGAAAAGGCCCCGAATGACCTCTCTGGCTTTGGTTGTCACCCTGGAGCGGTGCGGTCACCCTACCTCACTTCCTCCCCACCAGACCAGTAGCGTCCTGGTAGCATTTGGTTCAGGCCGAGGGAGAAGGAATTTGCGTTCACCGCCTCAGCTTGGGGACATGCTGGGAGCCAGAACTGTATTTGCAGCTTAAGGTTCAACCATAAAAGAATACCCAGCACCGCCCCCCTGGACACTAGGCCATTCCCAGGGTCCGAATGGTGGGGACAGGCTCTGAAGGTGACATATGAAATATAGGCTTATTGAAATATAGTGTCCTGGTGAGAAACACCCACCCCATCCCAGAGCACCCTGGATTCAAAGCAACCCTGTGGGCAGTCCGACAGTGTGGAAAGAGCGCCAAGTGGGGAATTCGAGATCCAACTGTAGTCCGAAAGGCCACTACTTACCGTTTCTTACTGATTGCCAGGCACTGTGCCAGGTGCCTGCCCTCATACTCTCCCTGGGGTGTGATTAAGAGCCCTGGTGTTGGAGCAGCTAGACTGGGTTGGAGACCTGGATCTGGCTTTATTAGCCTGAGGGAGAAATGACCTGGAGGCTCTAAGATACAACAGTATTATAATGATAATCCAAAGGTACGATTTATGTAGCGCTCTCCCTGCGCCAGATGCTAGTCTAAGCACCCCCACCCTGAAGCCGGTACCACTCTTATTAACCCCGTTTTACAAATGAGGACGACAAGCTACCGAGAAGCTAAGGGACTTTCCCAAGGTCGCACAGTCAGTATGTGGCCCGTCTAAAAACCGAACCCAAGAAATCTGGACTCAGAGTCCGTGTAGATGTCATAACCCCCCATTTGACACGTGAAGGAACAGCCTCGGAAAGGTGCAACCGTTCATTCAAAACGCAAAGCGCTTTAAAGTGGTGACGCTAGGACTTAAGCCAAGCCCGCCGGACTCGAACATTCCAAAATTTCTAACTGCTAACCTCGGGACACTCCTCCCCTCTCTAACTCGGGGCTCAGACTAAAGGACGGCTGGGGCTCCTGCCGTCTCGAAGTCCTGGTGGTTTTCTCCCCGTGACCAAAGTTGCTCCCCTGCCTGGCCAAGTGCGCAGGAGCGGGTTGAGGCTCCTGTCAGCCAGAGGTCACCCAAAAGCCGTGTGTAAGTCCCTCCTTTTTCTCCTCTCAGGGTCCCAAGGAGAAGCGGATACTGTCCTCCAGCACGGGGGGCCGGAACGACCAAGGAAAAAGGTGAGGCCCACCCGCGCCCAGTCTCTGCCTCTCTGCCCTCCCTCCTCTGCCTCCATCGCGGGCCTCTTAGCCATTGAGCACAGAGGGCACAGTGCGTAGGGCCCACAGAAGTATTTTAATGCCTTTTAAAATTGGAAAAATGCGTAATCTAACCTGGGTTGTATTCGTTTTTATACCCACGCAATTGTAGAAGGTATTTTAAAATATTTTTTTATGGAGGAAGGGACCTGTGGAAGCAAAATAGATTAGGGCTGACGGAGGTCCAGGAGACCCTACTTGTGCACACGCGCACACACCCCCTGACACACACACACACACATGCCAGCAGGCCATGTGGGCTGGAGTTTACTGAAAACAAACTTCAAAGCCATAGCAGTGGAAAAGCCCTGAAAGCAGATTTTCCCAAAACCCTCCACCCTGCAGCCTTCTGGGGAGGGGACGCTGGTCCCTGCACTTCTTCCCCTGGCTTCCTTGGACCTCTGCCAGCCCATCTGTCTCCAGCTCTCCTCTCCCCACGCTGTTAGGTCCTCTGCTGGGTGACCTTCTGGGCTCCTCTCTGCCCTCCGGGAAGCCTGAGCCGCCAGGGCACATGTGGCTGGCGCAGGGTCCCTCTCCTCCTGGGGACAGGGGGCCTTGGTGCACGGAGATGTTTCTCAAAATGAACTTTTAAAAATGTCGTTAGCCTTTCTGATTATAAAAGTAATACCTACTTTTAGCAAAGTAAAAAGGGAAAAGTTTCCTGTAACCCTACTCCTCTGCCTCCCTTAAAGTTTATTAACTTTCGGGGGCATATCCTTCCAGACCTTTTTCTCAACCTTTATTAATCACACTCACAGGTTCACACTCCCACACATACACCCATGGGATGACACAGCAGCTGTTTTAAAGTGGGGACATGGAGCTCTGGCTAAGAAATAAATAAACCTTCTGTTTTTAATATTGCCAAGTACTGAAATGAAAAAGCAACCCTGAGCCTGTCTTTGGTTCCATTTTTGTCTGCTCACCCCTGCTCATCCCTGAGACAAATTGGCCTTCTCCATGTCTTGTTTCATGGGAGCACCTAAACATGACATCGGATGAAAGAAGGCCCATGTGCCAGTGTGAGGGTCACCCTCCAAGCCAGTCCCAACCCCCTCCTCAGAGAGAAGAGGTGCCCCCACTTAGCCCTCCTCCCTCTCCCCAGGTACTACCATGGCGTGGACTATGAGATGGACCTCGCCCCCCTTGAAAGTCCCACGCACCTCATGAAATTCCTGACCGAGAACGTGTCTGGAGCCCCAGAGTACCCTGATGTGCTCAAGAAGAATAACCTGATGAGCTTGGAGGGGGCCGTGCCCTCCCCAGGCAAGGCAGCCCCCCTCCCCGCAGGCCCCAGCAAGCTGGAAGCTGGTTCTGTGGACAGCTACCTGCTGCCCACCAGCGATGTGTATGATAACGGCTCCCTCAACTCCTTGTTTGAGAGCATTCATGGGGTGCCACCCACACAGCGCTGGCAGCCAGACAGCACCTTCAAAGATGACCCGCAGGAGGTGAGGGCCCATCCCTGTCCCCCTCACATTTCCAGGGTGGGGGGAGGGATGGGCATACGTGTGCAGAAGGAGAGAAGACAGTGAGGAAGTCAGAGCTTTGGAGTCCATGGGAGAGAGTCCTAGAGCGTTGCGGGTGGGGGTGTTGCCACGTGTTGATGTCCAGGTTGGCACTGCACGACCTGCACGGCCACGTACAGCACCCCAGGCTGAGGCCCCAGCAGCCTGAACATGGTCGTTGATTCCCCGAGGGTTGTGTTTCTCTGCAGTCGCTGCTCTTCCCGGATATTCTGAAAACGTCCCCGGAACCCCTGTGTCCAGAGGACTATCCCAGCCCTAAGAGGTAACTCAGTCCCTGTGAACCCTTGGCCACGTGGGCAGTGGGCAGGGGGCTACAGACAGGGCCTCACACTGTCCTTGAAGCAGGCATTATCAATGAATGAAAATTGGGGAGTGAAGATATATAAAAGAAAAGACATAAAAAGAATGATTCCTCCATCCCTTTCCTGGGCCCGGATCTCAGCACCCTGTTAGAAAACCAAGGTTCTGTTGCCCCCAGTCTTCCCTGTGGCTTTGTCACCTCTCCGAGGTCTCTCTGGTTTGCGTTATTTATTATTCAGCAGGATTGTGACTCAACAAAGCCATTAAAAAAAAACAAAACACCCAAAATGTGGAAACTGAGGCCCAGAGAGGTAGAATGATTTACCAAGGTCACACAGCAAGTCCATAGCAGAGCCTCAGGCTTCCTGTCCTACTGCCCTCTGGAATACTTTTGCCTGGGAGCCTGGCCTCACTGTCCTCTCCCTCCTCACAGTGACTTTGAGTACACCCTGGGCTCCCCCAAAGCCATCCACATCAAGTCAGGCGAGTCGCCCATGGCCTACCTTAACAAGGGCCAGTTCTACCCCATCACCCTGCGGACCCCAGGAGGTGGCAAAGGCCTTGCCTTGTCCTCCAACAAAGTCAAGGTGCGTTGGACCTGGAGCAGCTTGGGAAGGGGGTTGGATGGCCGGGTCAGCCCTGCCTGCTGGGGGCCCAGGGAGAGGGTTCTGTTGGATAACTGCCCATTGCCATGGAGTGGGGGAAACTGAGGCGAAAGGGCAGGGCCACTGGAGCCCCGCTCAGGGAAGGGAGCCCGGCAGCGGGAGCCTTTCCTGAGGCCGGGGTCACAACGAAGGCTGTTCTTGCAGAGCGTGGTCATGGTTGTCTTCGACAACGAGAAGGTCCCGGTAGAGCAGCTGCGGTTCTGGAAGCACTGGCACTCCCGGCAGCCCACGGCCAAGCAGCGGGTCATCGACGTGGGTGAGAGCCGACCCCGGCGCCCATCTCAGCCTCTCCCTCTGTCCCTCCCTCTCTCTCTCTGGCACAAACACACTCCCCGCCCCCATCAGGCCTTTCTTTCTGTGCACCTTTTCCCTAGCCCCCTCTGACCTCTGCAGGACTTAGTTCTGACCCCCGCTTCCTACCTGGCCCCTGTCTCTGGGTCAAATTCTGTGGGGTTGGCAGGGATTTGCACCTGTCGTCTGAAGTAGCTGCCTCTTCTCTGTGTGCTTGGGATAAACAGGGCCTTGGGGGTCCCAGCTGTGTTAGATAACTAGGCTCCTGGGATGCGGGCGCTTGTCTCCATCAGCGGCCTTGGGGACTGAGACACAGATGCATAAGATAACAGTCAGTCGCCCGGTGACTTGGAAGGCTTGAGGCCCAGCGCTGGCCAGTTCTGTTTTGGGATCTGGGATGCAGCCTTCATCAGAAGTGAGGGGGCAGAGGCAGGCCCTCCGGGTGTGCCACCTTGTCCCCGTCCCAGGCCCTGAGATGGGTGGAAGATGCAGACCGTGCTCAGGTCTCCAGGTCCCGGCTCCATCACTCTCTTCCCAGTGTGTGGCCTGTGTTGCCTCCCCTTCCTAAGCCTCAGTTTCTTCGGCGTCTAATGGAACTAGGCGAGCTGCCCAGCCTGCCTGTCGCTCCGTTTCTGCCCGGGAGCAACGTGTACTGGAGAACAGGATACAGATAGGAGCAATTCAGTGACTTATCTGAGAGGCTGGAGGGCCAAGTGGTTCGGAGCCTGGGCTCAAGGGCCAGACACAGCGGAGGCCCACTCCTTGCTCTGCCTAGTAACTGTGTGACCCTGGGCAAGTGACCAAGCGTCCCTGAGCTTCGTTTTCCTCCTGCGTAAGGTGACTGCTATTCATCCTGTCATCGTTTGTGAGGATTCACCAAGGGCTTGCCATACTGTCCACATCCCCAGGCGGTCGCACTACTGCCATTTGTTCAGTATGCGTAGTTCGCTATGAGTTCAATAGTTCGTTATCAGTGGTACTGAGACCACTGCTATCACTGCTGCTTTCATTGAAGGATCTTCTACATCACAGTCTCAATGAAAGTGTAATCTTCACCCCAGAACAATGAAGGCCTGGGCCTAGTTGGCGCAGCTAGAGATTCCTTCCAGGGTTTAGGCAAAACTGCTACCCAGGCTTGACCTCAGTTTTCCCACCTGTGACCCAGGGCACAATAACCAGTTTCCTCTCTGGACTGAAGCATGGTTCTTGGGGGGAAAGGATGTAAGTCCCTGCCAAGAATGGGGCCCCGCTTCTAAAGGCCTCTTCCCCATCGTGTCCCCAAATCCCTTCCCTCCTGACTCTCCTTCTGGTCTCCTGGGTTTCAGCTGACTGCAAAGAAAACTTCAACACTGTGCAACACATTGAGGAAGTGGCCTATAATGCCCTGTCCTTTGTGTGGAATGTCAACGAGGAGGCCAAGGTCAGTGCTGGGGGCCAGGCTGGGATGGGGCTGGGCAGCGGGAGTCTCCGTCCTGGGCAAAGGACTTGCCTGCTCCTAGGATGGTGGCAGCCGCTCCTCAGAGGGCACCAGTGGAGGGGGCAGGATAGAGAGTGGGCGAGAAGCACGGGCTCTAAGCCGGAAAGGCCGCGTCCACATCGCAGCCCTGTGGTCTGGGGCCAGTGCCGGGGCTTTAAAATTGGGATGCGATCATAGCACCAGCTGTTCGGCTGACCCGAGGGTCAGGCGAGATACGGGAAAGGTAGAGCACAGCCTGGTGCGCAAGTGGTGGCTGTCGTTCTTAATCCAACCCGCCCATTGACCAGAGAGGACACCTGGCCGCTGTCAAGGGCAGACAGCAAGCTGCCGACGATGCCAGGTCTCCTGACTTGCAGGTCAGTGCAGAGCGTTGCAGGGGAAATGCTTTGGAGTCCAGATATGGGGACCGAAATCCCAGTGGCCTCCCTTCTCGGGCCCATAGGAAGGAAACAGTAATCTGCCTCCTAGGGTTGTGGTGAAGATTCCACGAGACTATGCATGTCTGAGAGACGGGCACACTGCCAAACCCATCAGGAAGACCTGAGAAATGGAGCCTCTGGTGATTTTTTTCATACCAGCAATTAAACCATCTAGTGCTTAAGGCCGGCCTCAAACTTACCGTGTGCTTCTGGGCCTCTCTCTGTCTTGGTTTTCTGTTTGGAGAGCTGGTATCGTGGAAAGGGCACTAGTCTGAGAGTCGGGGGCTGGGTGACTTTGCATCTGTCCCTTGCCCTCCCCGGCCTGGGCTTACTCCACCAGATCAGGGTTGGGTCCAGTTCAGGGCAAGGGCATTTCTGGCCTTGGACAGGCTGGGAGCTAATCCCTGTCTCTCCGCCTGTCCAGGGAGCCTGGAGAAAATGGAGGTGAGGGGCTCTGAAAGCACAAAGGCAGGGATTATTATTATTCAAACAGACGCCAGGAGCAGGAGGAGGAGCCGGGGCCTCCAGTTCAGGGAGGTGGGGAAAGAGTTTCGTGGGAAGGGAGAGGTGGGTTTCGGTTGGGATTTTCTCACAGCCTCTTAAGCCCCCAGGCTTGGGTCTTTCTCAGGTGTGAGCTGGGTGGGGGCTGCATTAGGGCTGAGCCGGCTGAGGGGGAGGTATGTCTGGCATGTGCCCAAGGCCCCCACGGCCTGGGAAGGAAGGGGGTCTGCTCACACCCCACCCCTGCTGTTCAGGTCAGAGTCATTTCCAAGGGAAATGTCCCAAGGATCAGGGGCCAGCCTGGAGCCCACTGACCGGGGACTGCCCAGCTGAGACTGGCCCCAGGCTGCCCTCAGTCAGGCACAGGCTTTGGGGTGAGACTCCCACAGTCCCACTCACAATAGTTACACGTGTCCAGCAGTCACTGCACGCCAAGCCTACTAGCTGATCCACACATCCGCCCAGAGCCACAAGATAGGTGTAATTGTCCCCATTTGACAGATAAAGAAACTGAGTTCTGTGTGGTGAAACCAGTTGTCCTATCAGAGCCACATGGGTAGTGAGTGGCAGAGCTCAGCTTCCCACCCCGGGCCTGGGTGGTCCCACGTCCAGGCTGGTTCCACTGTGCCACCCTGCCTGACTCCCTGCACAACCATCAGAAAGTCACGTCCCTGCCCAGAGCCTCCACTTCCTCAGCTGTAAAGGGGAGTGACTGGTCCTCGGATGGCCGGAGCTGGCTGTTGGGGTGCAGAGGGGCGGCGTCTTACTCGCTGTGGCCCAGGCCCAGCAGGAAAGTGGTCCCCTGAGGCTGGGAGGCTGCGGGTGGGAATTTGGTCCTTCTCCACCTCCTCACTCTGAGTTGCAGAAAAATGAGGCTCTTGATTTTAAGTGGCTAAGGGACCCTTAATCGCCCATTCAGGGCCCTGCTCCTTTGGGCAGGCCTTGGCCGTCCAGTGCGCCATCCACTGGCGAAGGCCTGGGCTCAAACTCTGGCTCCCCCACACCCTCCCTATGTCCCCTTGGGCAGTGGCCCCGCCTTTCTGTGCATCAGCTTCCCTTTGGTAAAAGAGAGCTGACGTTTGCCTTTCAGGGAAGCGGGAGATGAAGGGCACTCACTAAGCACACACACTGGGCCCAACCGAGGGGATTGTGGGACAGCAGAGCGGAGTCATTGGCAGGCTGTTTATTCAGCTCCCCCATCTGTCCCCAGGTGTTCATCGGTGTCAACTGCCTCAGCACAGACTTCTCCTCACAGAAGGGGGTGAAGGGTGTCCCCCTGAACCTGCAGATTGACACCTACGACTGTGGCTCGGGCGCTGAGCGCCTGGTGCACC
Organism: Mormoops blainvillei; assembly: GCA_004026545.1. Lineage (NCBI taxonomy): Eukaryota > Metazoa > Chordata > Mammalia > Chiroptera > Mormoopidae > Mormoops > Mormoops blainvillei. Next base: position 28,875 of record PVJD01009444.1, read on the forward strand.
GCGCTGTCTGCCAGATCAAGATCTTCTGTGACAAGGTGACCCCCTGCTGGGTCCCAGAGGGAAAGGGCTGGCACCCTTACCAGCCACTCTGGGGATGCCTGTCCCTCTCCGTGCGCGCTCCCTGAACGTCTCTCTCTGCCTCTGTGTGCTTATCATCTGTCTGTGTACATCTTTTTCTGTCTCTCTTCATTCCTGTCACTTCTCTTTCTGAAGATGTCTTTCTAGAGCTGTATAAATGTTTCTCTACGTCTCTCTTTTTCACATTTCTCTTTCTTCTCCTTATCTCCCTCTGACTCCATTTCTCCTCCCTCCCTCCTCTCTCCCCATCATCCCTCTCTCTGTATTGACCCCTGGCTGGGCTGGGCTGGGCTGGGCAGAGCAGGGCCGGGCTGGCCCAGGAGCTGGTACCTTCCCATTGACTGGCCTCTGGGTGGAGAGCAGCCCCAGAAGGCTGGCCGTATTTAAGATGCAAAGCAGCCAGGCCCTCCCAAGACACTTGATGACCCTCTTCCCTTTCTGCCTCTCGCAGGGAGCCGAGAGAAAGATGCGGGACGATGAGCGGAAGCAGTTCCGGCGGAAAGTCAAGTGCCCTGACTCCAGCAACAGTGGTCAGTGGGGCTGAGTCAGGGGCTAGCCTGATCCGGGTTGGGGTGAAGGGCAAAAGACACCTAGAGGGTAGAGGTTGGGGACATGGATGGTGGGACCTCGGGTCACAGTGCCCCTCTTTCCCATCAGGCATCAAGGGCTGCCTGCTTTCCGGCTTCAGGGGCAATGAGACCACCTACCTGCGGCCAGAGGCTGACCTGGAGACCCCACCAGTGCTGTTCATCCCCAACGTGCACTTCTCCGGCCTGCAGCGTCCTGGAGGGGTGAGGGCCTTGGGCTGGAGAGGGCCTTGGCCCCTGGGTGGGGCCCGCCTTAGCACAGACCAGTAGGGAACCGCCGCTGCTTGGCCAATCCAGGCCCACTGAGATGTTTATGGGTCCTAATATTTTTTACATCAAAACAAAAATACCTTCATTGAATCCCAGGAAATTAAACAAATGTATGTATATGGTCCCATGACTTCAGTGACCTTTTCTACTCAAGAGAAGGTTGTTAATGAGGAAGTGGCCTTTATGGCCGCCGAAATGTCCGTGCCGGGGGCACACGCAGAGGTTTCTGATGCCTGAGCCCCAGGTTTGATCGGAGCCCCCTCGAAGCTGGGAGGACAGTAGCCAGCTCGGGGACCCCTGCGAACTCCCACTGTGCACCAGGCTCGGCGCTTTCCGCCCCGTCTCCTCCTCTCACCCTCGCCACATCGCTGGGGAGGGGATAGTCTTGTTCTCTCTGGATTTGTGGGGTAGAAACTGAGGCACATATAGCATGGGAGGACGTGCCCTGGGAAGTGGAAAGCCGAAAGGAGAGAACCCGAGTCTGGAGCTGTACCCTGACTGCACCCTGCTGGGGTCACCTCAGGGTGACCGCTCTGGGCCTCAGTGTCCCCACTCATGGGACTGTGGGGACTGTGCCAGACAGCAGTGCCAGGCGCACGGGAGGGGCAAAGACTACCTCTTTCCGTCACGGCCTCTTCCTCAGCTCCCACGCCTAGCCACCTGCCGCAGCGCGGCCCGCGGTGCCAGCCTCCTGGGCGTGCTGGGGCTCGGGTGGGACTCACCGATCCTGCCAACACTTCTCCAGCACCTCCCGTGTCACTGAGTCCCTGACTCATCCCACTTGGGCGGGTTGCTCCCTTGCAACTCAAGTCCTCAGCTCACTTGGGGGTTGTTATCTGAGCAGAATGGGCTGGGGAGGCATTGAAACTGCATCTCCCTTCTCCGCCCCAACCAAAGGTTGTCCATCCCCGAAAGCCTCCAGCAGCGGAGGGCTCCTCTCATCTTGTATGTGATGGAAAATGTCTTTTCTTTTTATTTCAGGTGGTGTCCTCGGCAGGACAGGGCAGCTCCAACAGGTATGGAAACAACAGCCCAGGGCCTCACGTCCCTGCTCTGCTGTCCCCCGATCACTGTTCTCCCTGCCCCCACCTGCCCTTCCCTCTGCTGCTCCCCAAGCCAAGGGTTGGGCTCAGAGGGAGCAGCCATGGGACTCTGCCCCCAACCCCAAGCTCCTAGATTCATGCTCTTTTCTCACTGAAACTGCCTGGGTTTTTATGGGTTCATTTTATGTGAAAAGCTGGCGAATCTCTGGCGAGGCATTTGCTTGTAAAAAGGAAAAGAGAAAGTCTCAGAGATGGAGGCGCAGATTTGGAGAGTGAGGCGGGGAAGCTGTGCTGGAGGGCTTGGGGGGGTCAGAGCCCCTCCTCTCTTGGGAGGGGCCTGGGGGGGCCTTCACCCTCCCCCTGTCAGCCACGGTCCCTCGTGTCCCTCAGCCTAGGCCCAGAAATCTGTCAGATGAGGAAGACGACCGCCTGGGGATGAGGGTGGGGTGTAAATGGAACCTTTTGTGAACGGGAAGCACTTCAGGAGACTGTTGATACCAGCCTCTTCCCTAAAAGCAAGAGGCACTTTCCCTAAAGTGCCCTGACACCAAATTAGGTCACTTACCCCTCACCACGTGAGGCAGGCAAGCGGAGGTTGTCGCTCTACTTCTAGACGAGGAAGCTGAGGCTCAGAGAAGCACAGTGACTTGCCCAAGGCCGCACAGCTGTTAAACAGCAGAGGCGGCTGGAATCTTAGTCTTACTCCAAATCTGACCACACTTCCTCCTGCCCCGGACTCACATCCACTCTGAACCTTTCAAAAATTAGTGTTGATGATAAAACAATAGTCCATGTTTATTGAGGTCCCACTGGGGGTCGCGCACTGTCCGACAGCAGTGAGCATCACCTCCTTCAGCCTCGTAGCCCTTATGAAATATGCTTATTATTACTTTATCGTCATCCTGTTTTATAGACGGGAGAGCAGAGGCTAAGAGACTTACCCCAAGTCACCCAGTTAGTGAGCGGCAGGGCTGGGATTTGAACCCTGGCAGTCCAGCTCCAGAACAAGCTACTCTAACTGCTCCACTGCTTTGTGCCTGTCCTTGTGGGGCCCCCTTCAGCTCTAAGGCTCAGTGGGTCCTTCGGACTCTGGGACTCCCCTGGGTTCCTGATGAGCCCCCTCTGCCACCCCACAGGCTGCCTCTGAAGCGTGCCTGCTTGCACTTTGCTGAGGAGTTCGAGCCTCTGCCCTCCAAGCAGGCCAAGGAAGACGATCTGCAGAGAGGTAGCCCCACCCCTGCCCTTTTGCTGTCTGAGCCCACCCTGCCCCAGCCCCCATGAGGCCTTCCCCAAAGACCCAGCCTCTGATCCTTGCCCAGGCAGCACCCATCCCAGCAGAACTGGGGTTGGGCCAAGATGTGAGTGTAGGGGGAGGAGTAAGGGGGACACCCGAGGTGCTTAGAGGGACAGTCATGGAGCTGGAGGGCGTTCCCTCCTTTAACCTTGTTGGACGTGGGTGTCCTGGGGCAGCTGGTGAAGGTACCGGCTGGTTAAGTTGGGCCGGCCCCCTCCCCTTCTCCAGCGGAGGTGGGAGCAGGGTGGGGTTCCCGTTGCTGGCTTTCTGGCTTAGACACTCTAAATCTGTGATTTCCTGGGGGAGAAGGACACGCCCAGCCAACCCCCTGGGGGCTGTGGCTGACCCTCAGGAAGACACCAATCAGCTGCTAAGATCGAAAGCTTCCGGCAACCTTGAACTGAGCCTTACCCTTCACTGGGTACTTCTAAATGCCATCTTGGTAGTTCCCACAGCAACACGTGAAGTAGAGGTGGTTCCACTGCTGTCTTCCACCTGGATAAAATGAGACTCATGATGTTAAAATAGCCTCTTCGGGTCACACAGCTGGCAGGGGGGACAGAGGGGACTCACACCTGCCAAGGTCGGCACAGCCTGAGCCAGTGCGTGGGACCCGCAGACTCCAGGGGGTTCCCAGCGGTGTATAGACCTCCCGCAAGGGTTGGCTTTTTCTGCAGTAATCAATCTTATGTTTAAAAAGAGTATTATTTTTTAAGAGCCCCCCCACCCCACCCCCGAGGTACGTGCAGGCTCAGTTATCCATTTAGCACTAAGAGGGACCCCTTTGCTTCTCAGTCCTGCTGTACGTGCGGAGGGAGACTGAGGAGGTGTTTGACGCCCTCATGTTGAAGACCCCGGACCTGAAGGGGCTCAGGAATGCGGTAAGAGGCCCCCGGACCCCGCCTCGCCCGGCCAGAGCCCCCCCTTGTGCTTCCGTGCGCACCCGTCTTCACTCCTCGCTACACAGCTCTGATTTCCCACGGGAAGGCTCTGGGAAGGAATATGCTGGAACCTTGGCATTGCCGTGGCCCACCTGGCCCCCCTCAGTGGGGAGGGCCTCCTGGGCCCGGCGGGGGGCGGAGTGGGGGCTATGCCTCAGTGATGTTATCTGGCGGCCAGAACCCTGGCTCCACCCGGGGGAGTCGCACACACCATAAATCCTCCTTAATCTGATGGCTGCTGTCTGACAGGCCAGGGCTTTTTGTTGGCTTTGCAAACCTGTTTCTATTTTAATGGGAATGAAACCCAAAAAGCCTAGGCCCCAGAGACACTTTTTTCTTTCCCAGGGGGCCTCATTCCTGTAGCCTGTGGTTGGCTGGGGTCCGGGGGAGGTGGGATGCCGGCCGGGGAGCCTGAAGTTGGTATCTGGCCATGGAGACCCCCCCGCCCCCCAAACCACCAGAGAGCAGGTGAAACAGTCCCAAACGAAACCCACAGCAGCTTTGCAGCTCAACTGAAAAGCTCAGCAAACAACCTCACCAGGGCGGGCTGTGCTTAAAGGTCAAAGGGCTCAGAAAAGCCAGATCTTAGGCTGCGGAAGGGAAAAATGAATCAGATTATAACCGCATCTGCCTTTCGAAGACCCACATCGTGCCAGGCGTTTTGTCAGGCGTGCCGCCTTTGCCAGCTCGCCATAGGCTCTCAACGACCCTGAAAAGTGGGTACTATTATTAGCTCCTCATTTCGCATGAGGAAACAGCTTCCCAGACAGAGGTCAGGTGACTTGCCAAGGTTACTAGAAGTGACAGAGCTGGGATTCCAGCCCAGCCGCTCACCACTCCGCTCTGCTCGCCTGTTCTCTTCACATGTCATCAGCCCTGCTTGGCACCCGCCCCAGGAAGTCGGGCTCACAAAAGGCCATGAAATGGCATTTGAATATAGACTCAATCTCATTTGAGTCATTTGCGTATTAGACTCAATAGCACCTTAAAGGGTCAGCTCCCCATCTAGTGCTTGGGCTCACTCTGCAGTAGCTCTCGCAAGTGGGCGCCCGCTCTCGACATGTGTAGTTGCTGGGACGGAGAGCTATGAACTAACAGGGCGGCCTATACTGTCTTTGTATAACTTACAGTTAGAAAGTCCCTAAGTTCCTGCTTCCGCTGACTTGGGATCTCCCTGGTAGCTCCCAGTCACATCGCCATTAAGACAGCCTAAGAATTTTCCTTGCCTGGAGGGATCTCTGTCAAAGTCGAGAGTAACTGAGGAGCAGAACCTGATCCTCGTCCGAAAAGGCCGAGCGAGGACAACCGCAGCCTGAAGTCCTTGGCCGGAGGTTCGCTGCTGCTTTAAGGCAGCCGGCGGCGCGAACCTCACCAGGGGCCAGGCCCCAGCGGGGTCCTTTAGATTGTGGTCTCGACTCCCGTGCACACCAGCCTTGTTGGTGTGCCCCTTACCCCCTGTCACACCCATTTCACAATCGAGGAAGCGGAGGCTCAGCAAAGTAAGGCTTCTGCAACTCCAGTGGCGAAGCTGGGGCCAGACCGGTTGCATCTGCCCAGGGGAGACTAGAGGGGCTCTGGGGAGAGACGGCTGATGGGCCATGTGAGGGCTCGCAGGTGCTCACGGCCTCTGAGCTGCAGCTCCCTCCTCCTCAGTAGAAGCTCCGGTGTTCTGGGGTGGGGTGGGGACAGGACACCCGGGTTCTCGGCTCGGCCTTGGGCACGTGCCCTATCTTCTTCGAGCTCGGCATCCACACCCATCAAACGGGATTAATAATTCCTGATCGCAGGAGGAAACGTTTGGATTACCCCACAACCACCACCACCATAGGGCAAGGGCGCCGTCTTGCTCCACTTCCAAAATAGTAACATGACCATTTACTGAGTACTGGCCATTTATTCCGTCCATACCCGGAGCTGTCCTCAGTGTTGTATGCGGACCATTTCATTCAGTTCTTCCAGCCACCTAATGAGCTCTGCGCTGTAACTGTCGCCATGAGTAGTTTGTACTGAATTGGCAGAAGGGGAGCCCTCAGCATGAGAGCAGGCCTCTGACGTTAGGCAGGGGGCGAGGAGGGTAGAGATGCCCTTTGGGATATTTTATAGCCACTGAACATGCTGTTTCTTATGCTGTGGGAAGGCTTATAACATACAATGACAAGTAAAACTATCTACGTAGACTATAAAAATATCTATATACATGGCCAGATGTCAGCAGGAAATACATCCAGATGGTGATGGTTATCATCTCCGAGAAACAGGATTACGGATGATTGTCACTTTCTTCCATGTATCTTTCCACAGTCTGGACATATATTACTTTTATAATTAGGAAAGTAAAAGTCGCGATATAAGAGAATGGTATCCATTCACTGGGGGCAGCAGACAATGAATCCCTTTCGTTCTCTTCCAGATCTCTGAGAAGTATGGGTTTCCTGAAGAGAACATTTACAAAGTCTACAAGAAATGCAAGCGGGGGTGAGTGCCCAGTACAGCTCTCCCTTCCCATTCCCCCCTCTCTGCCCCTTCCCCTCTGCCGTGTTGGCTCGGGGAGCTCCCAGCAGGTCCCCTCTGACTGGCCTAGGCCTGCTGCTCAGTGCCATCTGTGCTGGGCTTTGAGGAGGGGACTAGGGGGTGTGGAGCTGGGCAGAGTGCTCCCAGTCAGGCCAAAGCCACCCAAACAGACCGGGCAGTGACCACCGGGCAGTGACCACTGCGGGGAAGGAAAGGAGTGGAAGACAGGGGAAAGTGCAGGGCTACGTGTTGGAAGACTCCAGGTCAAGTCTCAAGGCCTCAGGATTATCTAAGTCACTTGATTGCAATGATGGCGGTAGTGACAGTCACTCGCTCGACCGCCGCCCGTGTGTTGGACAGTGTGCTAAACATGCCTCATCTAACCCTCACAGCCATACCGTTACCCACACTTTACAGATAGAGCAACTGAGGCTCGGAGGTGATAAGCAGTGTTCAGGGGCAGGAGCAGCAGAGTGAAGTCTCAGAGACAAAAGGGCCCCTCAGTGGTGCTACCTGCCGAGTCAGGGCACCCAGAAGGGAGTGGCTGGCTGTGTGTCTGGAATGTGAGTGGGTGTGGTTTTGAGGGAACCCCCCCAGGGATGCTCCCCAGGCCGCCTCCACCTTCAGGTCAGCGTGAGGCGCGAAGGGGGTGTAAAGCTTTACCCTCCAGGGGCCAGACAGTGCCTGTCCCCGACCCTGGGCCCCTGGGGATGCGCTAAGGACTGCACCAGCCTCTGTTATCTTCCCAGGGATCCCTTGGTGGGGGGCAGTGGAGGACCACATAACGACTGCCCTCCCAGGCCTCAGTCCTTTGGTCAGAGCCCTTGCTACCCAAGCACTCTGCCTGCCCAGTGTGGTCCCAGGCAGTGAGGGATTGCCACTGCCATGCCCTGCCCAGAGGCCCTGGGCCCAGGGCTCTGGGAGTCACTCCCAGCCCCCCGTCCACAGCTGCGACCCTACACAGCTACGACCCTACACAGCTGCGACCCTACACAGCTACACTTACTGGCTTCCCCGACAGGCATTCAGGCATTGTCCCCAGGTCCCGCCTGTGGCCTTCCCTTTTTAGAAGACTGCAAAGTGAGGCCGAGACTCAGGCTGAGGCCCCATCCAGTTCGGCCCGGGGCGGCCTCCTTCCTCACAGGCCCAGCCCTGCCTACCTCCTTGGTTCCCACCCAACTTCCCATAGGAGGGCGGGGTGGGGGGCAGGTGTACGGCCCTGCAGCCCCTGGGAAAGGATCTGTTTAGCTTTGGTTGTATGTGTCTAGTGTTTTTGTGTGTGTGTTTTCTTCCAAGTTTCGGTTTCAAACTGGGGCTCATACACTCTTTGGAGCGGAATCCAGCTCACAGCGGAGGGCAGGCTCTGCTTTGCCCAGACAAGTCCAGTCCCACTTCCCCGTTCGGTGCCAGTGCCCACACCCCCTGCCGCAGCCCCACCTGTGGTGGCCTCCCTCCCGGGTCCCACCACAGGCTGGGCTGAGAGGCTGGGCAATGCCCTCATGTATGATTTGGGGTGTGGGGTGTAATACGCATAAGGATGGCCCAGCCCCTGGCCCCACTGGCTGAGTTGCAAGTCTTTCCCTTCAGCCTAGCCAGCTAGTTAAACCATAATTATAATAACTTCCATTTGTGGAACACTTTGTACACGCCAGGTGCTGGGCTAGGTAACTCCCGGAGGTCATCTCGTTGTTTAGTTTGATTAACTCTATTTCTACAGAGGAGGAAACTGAGGTTCTGAGTAGTCCCAGGGCCACAGAGTTAGTAACTGGCAGAAAGAATCCTGGCCTGTGCACACGCCCACTTCTTTATCTTGCCTCCTGCATTTTCCTCTAACCACCGGCAAGGAGCCAATAAAGACTCTGGCCGACCTGCCCCATAGCCCAGGGCACCACTCGGCGGCCCTTCGGAGGCACCTCACGCCCCATACACACCCCCAACCATGGAAACTCAGGCCTAGGATTGTCTGTGATGCCCAATGAGAAGAGTCCCCAAAAAACCCCTTGGGCGAGGCCAGGCTCATTTGCCGTCTCCCACAGAGTCAGACTCTCCTCATCCGAGGAACAGGAAATTCTAATCAGCGGCCTAGTTTATTTTCATAGAACGCTCCCTAAAGTCCTCTGGACAGAGGTAGATACAATCAACTTTATAAGCACCACTGAATGCTTGAAAGATTAACAAATACATGGTTTTTGCTGGCAGCTGGCCAGCGGATTCATGAGAACCAGGACAGAAGACAGCTAGAAGTTAGCAAGCGAGGAGGCCCCCATTCAGGGACAGCGGTTCCTGACCAGTCCCTGCCTCTAGCACCCAGTTGTCTTTGACCTCTGAGGGGTCGCGGTCCGTGGGCCTGTCTGGGATCCCTCGTGCACGGGTGTGTGCCTGGGCCCTCCGGGGGGCCCCGACTGGGACCCGGAGGGAGGCGGCCTTCAGCTTGTGCACACAGGCACCTACACAGTGCCGGGCACCTCACCCAACAAAGGCCACCCTATGAAACAAACAAAGCCCTGCGGCTGACAAAGCGCCCACCCCTCTGCCCCGGCCCTGGTCTCCCGCTGCTCCCAAAGACCCCTCTGTGAAAGGAAGGAACTGCAAACGGGACCTGAGGAAGCAGAGCCTGTGATTAGACTCTGGGAGTCGGCACCCAGGCCTCAGAGCCTGAGTGAGCCCAGACCTCCTTCCGAACAGCAGCAGCCGCTCTCTGCTGCGCAGAGACGGCCAGACACGGGCGGTAGCTTAGCTCACCGCTGTCCCATTGCCGCTCCCGACCTGGGCGGGGGGCGGGGCGGGCACCAGGCAGCCGCCTCGCCTGCGGACCCCGCAGGAAAGCAGACAACCGCCTGCCGGGAACCCTCCTGCCCCTCTTAAAATAATCTTGCCCCCACCCGAACTCTCCCCCAGCCCTGAATTTTGCCTTCTTCATATCTGCCACTTCTAACTTGCATTTATAGGGTTTCTTGTGTATTCTTTCTAAAAAAAATGATACAGTGGAAACAGACAAAAGTCTGGATTCAAATCCCAGCTCAGCCATCTACTGCCTGTGTGACCTGAGGCAAATGACTTGACTTCTTTGAGCCTCAGCTTCCCCATCTATGAACTAGAGTAGCGGGGTTACAAACCTTCACCCTCCCAGGCCCTGCTAGAGCCTGAGCTCTTGGAGGACAGGATCTAGGATCTCTACGTGGCCCTTGTCTTTGTTTGGAGCAAGGCCCTGCCTGGGGAAAGTTCTCGGCAAATGCTGGTGGGATGGGTGGATAAATGGGTAGATGAGGACACTCAATTCCATTAAGAAGAGAAAGCTGACCTGATCGGGTCGGGTCACATCTTTGTGGGTCCTTCATCGTGGTGTCCTCTGGCGTAAGCTCTGGCCTTACCCCCTGCAGAGGGCCACCACCATGGAGGCTTTGTCCCTCTCGGCTTGGCCCAGGTCCTTGCATGAAGAGTGTATGGAGGGGGAAGGCCAAGCACCTCAAGTCTATTGTACCATCCCTGAGATTTCAGCTTCGTGGGGTTGGAACTAAGAGTGGGTTTGTGTGGTACTTGCCCCTGGCTCGGGCAGGCACACCAGAGTGACACATCGCAGTCTTCCGTTAAACCAAAACCACACCGGTCCACCCACCACACCTCCTACACTTGAACCCACACTCTGTGCCTGAGTCCTCGGTCTGGCCTGGTAATTAAGGAGCACTGTCTTCCCCAAATCAATAGTTGCTTGTATGTTTTAAGAGAGGTACCCTGGCATAGTAGGTGGGCATGGTAACGGGCGGGCCCGGTCTGAGTTGCGGCCCGGCCACTTGGACACCGTGCTGTCCCCTGTAAGGTGAGACAGTGAACACCCACCTTGCAGGTTGCTATGAGGGTCAGAGAGAACGTCTGTGAGGTGCTAGAAATATTTGGGGAGCCTGATGTGTAGAGACCGTTACTATCACCCTTGTCTCTCAGAGGCCCTGGAAACAAGGGGCCTCCCACAGTTTAGCCCCATCTCTTCTCTTCCAGAATCTTGGTCAACATGGACAACAACATCATTCAGCATTACAGCAACCATGTCGCCTTCCTGCTGGACATGGGGGAGCTGGACGGCAAGATTCAGATCACCCTCAAGGAGCTGTAAGGATCAGCTCCAGGCAAGGAGCCAGCTGCGAAGTGGCCCCCTGCCACACACAACCTCTCCTCATGCCTCAGTGCTGTTACTTGAACGCCTTCCCTGCGGGAAGGGGCCCTTGAGCCACAGAGCTCAGGGCCAGGCAGGGACCCGGGAGGCGTCCTGATCTGAACCCCCACCTCATGCTTGAATCTGCTCTCTGAACTCCTGCCAGTGACTGCTCAGCCAGAGACAGTGGCATTGTGGTTAAGGCACCCAACAGACTTTCCTTGTCTGCAGTCGCTCCGCACGCTGCCTGTCCCGGTGGTGGAGGCGGACCCGCTCTGCCCGGACTGACTTCGCTCCCGTTCTCGACTGTTCCGTTGCCTTCAGACCAAGGAGTTCTCGCCCTTTGGTCAGTTAAACTTGAACACTCTTGATTTTCAGTGCAAATGACTTTTCAAAGATGCTGGGGTGGATACGCCTCTTTCTCGTGGACTTCCTCCATACCAGCCGGACATAACGGAGCTGATCCACCGGAACCGAGTGGCTGCTACCGACCGCCATGTCTGCTCGCTATTGTACACATTTCTCACTCACAATTTTCGTTTATGTTATATATATATATATATATATATATATATATATAAGTATATATTGTATATATATGCAACTTTTATATTTTTCATGGATAATTTTTATCATTTCAAAAAATGTGTATTTCACATTTCTTGGACTATTTTTTTAGTTGTTATTCAATTATGCATTTTGTATACTCATATAGTGTTTAGTAATAAAATTCTGTCTATGTATTACTTCAAATACTACTCTCATTCCTTTCGTGAAAGTAGAAAAGGCTTCATTCTTTCTCTATCCTGTGAGTGGTTCGCCCTGGACTTGAAGGGTAGTGGTAAATGCTGGGCACTGGTGAAGCAGAGGTCCCCGCCTGGAGGGCAGCAGAACTCCTGATGCCCAGAGCTCTATTCTGCGTGGTCCCACAGGCTGAAGGTTTTGACCTTAGGATCATTGACCGGACACGAAGTCCTGGAGAAGGGTCCAGGGTGACCTTGTAGCTGGGGCCAATGGGCAGAGCCCAAGGCTAGGAGCCATGTGACCTGAGTTCTTGTCCCAACTCTGCCCCTATGTTCTAGGCTAAGTCATTTTCCCTGGAGCCTACTCATACCGGCCCACAGAAGCAATTGTGTTCATCTCTTCTCAACTCAGTGGTCAGAGATCTCATGCTGGTGGGAGTATTTACAGCACAGGAATTGACAAGTGCTCCAAATCAAAGCCTTTATTTTCCCTAAAGGACAAATCCCTTCCTCCCTCCCTCCCTTCCTTCCTTCCTCCCTCCCTCCCTCCCTGGCTTACACTACCACCTCTTGCCCTCAGTTTTTTGGCTATAAAATGAGGAGTGTGGTCCACATGGGTCATTTGTAACTATCATCTTTGAGCTCCAGGGTTCACTGGTGGGTCTCAAAAGCCACCATGATGCGGGCGAAGGGACAGCAGGCAGCCCTCATAAGCCCTGGAACTTAATCATAGCAGCTTTGCTTTTCTCCATGTACGTATTAGAGATTCTCAAAAACTTTTGTCTGAACGAAACATTTTTTTACAAGTTTGAAAACCATGGATGTCTCTAAGGGCCTCCCAGCCCTGAGGGCAGAGCGAATGGCCCTCATTCCCGAGGCCCCACCTGGAGTCAGGGCCAGGACTATCCTCAGGTGCAAAAGTAAGAGAAGCCAAAGGACTCAGTGATCATATAAACCACAGTTAAATGCAATTGTGTTTGTTTAATAATCAAGGTGAAAAAAGTGCACGATGAACAAAATATCAAAATTTGAAGCCAGGATCAGTATGGATGCTTTCTTTGGCCTCAGGCTCCAACAAGGCTTGCCTGGCGCTGCTCAAGGACCCCAATGGCCCACCCAGAGCTGCCCTGCCCTGTCCCAACTGCTGCTGGGACGTCGCGCGAGTTGCCAGAGCAGTGCGATGGGCAGAGTGTGTGCTGCGTATCAGCATGTGCACGGCCAGGCACCGAGTCCCCCGTATCTGGTCATTTCCTTCTTTCCTGAGGTTCCTGCCACCTCCCCTCCCAGTACCAGCTGGGAAGCTGGAAGTTGGGGCTTGTCAACGTGGGTTGCACATTGGAATCGACTGGGCAGCTTTTCTCTCAATGCAGACCCCACCCTGGAACAATTAACTCAGAATTTCTGGGGGCAAGGCCCAGGCCTAAGTACCTTAGAAAGCCCCCTTGGTAATTGAGTTGTGTGATCAAGTTCGAGAACCACTGCCCTAAAGGGGCCAGAACTGCACAGGTCTTGAAGCCTTTGCAGTCCGCTGGTGTCTGGCTGGAGTCACGTACACAGGGAACTGGCAGCATCAGTGCAAAGTCTACGGCAGGGTTCAGGGAAGGACCGGGTGGCTCCCTGCCGCTGACTCACCGCCTGCCTCCAACAAAGCCACTGGGCCCTGTTCTCTTCCCCTCCCCGTGAGGAGACGAGGGCTGTGGAGGCCTGGAAAGGGCCCCTGGACCTCAAGGAGAGCCCTGCCGGCCTGGCGGAAATGCAGCACCGCCCTCAGAGAAGGTCTGGGAGAGACGCTGCCAGGCCCGACAGCAACCACTCCGGGACTGCCTTTCCCTCCAAAGAGTGAAAAAGGTGAAAGGGGCGAAGATAAGTCCTTTCCAAAAAGGGGGTCACTAAAGAAAGGCTGTTGGCCGGTGGGGAGAGCACCGCCCTGGCTGCAGGGGGCTTCTGCCTAGTAGACACACAGTCAGTGGGTGAGGGGAGGAAGCGATGAATGAGGAAATGGGAAGGAAGGAAAATGAATGGAAAGAAGGAAGGAAGGAAGGAAAGGAGGAAGGAAGGGACAGCGGGAGGGCGGGAGGGCGGACAAATGGAAGGCCAGATGAGGCGCAGAATAAAGGGTTGTAGTTTTCAGACCCTCGCTCCCCTAAGTGTGGTCCGTAGACCAGCAGCGTCAGCACCCCTGGGAGTGTGTAAGAAATGTTTATACCCAAAACGAATACAATGCTCTATGTCAACTATATTTCAGCTTAAAAAAAAAAAAAAGGAAAAAGAAATGCAGACCCTGAGGCCCTGCCCCGGACCCGCGGACTCCGCTTTGTAATAAGCTCCCCAAGCGACCTACGTGCACGTTCCCACTTGCAAACTCCCTTGAACTGCCAGTGCATCCTGACCCTAACTAGGCGCACGATAAGCAAGCCGAAAACTGGAGTAAAGGTACCAGTGCCCAGACCCCACCTCAGATCAATTAAATCAGAACTTGGAGGGTCGGGGCCTGGGCAGGCCGTCCCTGTAGCCGCTCCCGAGGGGATCTTAACGAGCAGCCAGGCCTTCAGAACCACTGGGCTGCACGGAGCCGTGAACGGCCTCTGTCCTCTTAAGAGGTGCCAGAGACGATCCAGCCCCTCTGAGCTCAGGGCCTCAGCTCCAGCCGCATCTTCTGCGGAATATAGGTCTCCAGCCGCATCTTCTGTGAGCAGCCCTGGTGTTCTCTTCCCAGGCTCCCTTCTTCTCTGACCCTACTCGGAGGGGGCTCCTTCTGGAGAGACGGTCTTCACCTGCCAGGGCTCAGCCCAGTTGCTCAAGGGGAGGAGAGGCCTCTCCTGCCGACTGATGTGTTACCCCCAGCCTCTGCCCGCGGTGACCCCAGGGCTGGCTGCTTCCAGCCCAATGGCCTGCCGAGGTCTCCCAGGGTCAGAAGGACCTAAAAGCCAAGGCCCTGGGGTTCCGGTCCCATTGTCAAGAATCTGGGATGGAAGAAAGTGTCGACTTTGAAAGGGTCTTCCAGAACGTCTAGCACTCAAGGGGACAGCTAATGGCTTGCTTGCAAAAGAGTTTCCTTTGGCCTGAAAAAAAAATTTTAAATTGGAATATGGTTGTAAACATCTCAAATCAAGAGACTACGCATTTTACAGACTTCCCGGGTTCTGTTGAAAAATCTGCATATCTGGCAACAGTTTCCTGGACCCTTGGCTCTGTCTGCTCCTCGTTTCTATTTGGGAGACCAAGGGGTCAGCGAGGGTGGGGGCATCCAATCTCCAGGAGGCGGCTTGAGACCAGGACAAATGCAGCAGCCCAGCTATAACACAAGACGGCGGTGGCAGAGCTGGCCCCAAGCCGTCAGCTGTCACATGCAAAGAACACGTTCTCTGAAAGAATGTCCAGGGGAACCTGGGAGGGGCGGCTGGTGGCCAGGGCTTTCGCCATGGCCTGCGCGGCCTCTACAGCACCGGGATCCACTTGTTGTCCTCGTTGTAGAGGAAGGACTGCTTGCCAGGGAATTCCGGCTGGTACGTGGCTGTGAGGAGAAAACAGGGCGCATTAAGAGAGAAAAGGCCAGTTGCTGGAGTCTCTTTCTTTCTACACCAGAGCTGGCAAGGCCAGTGGGACCCCTGTCCCAGCCCCCGCACCACATGTGTGGGGAGACAGATGGAGGAAGGGGCCGGCCCAAGGTCATCCGGTGCTTAACTGGCCGAGGCAGGACCCAAAGATGGCTTCCCGCCTTCTTTAACTCCTTTTAACTTCTTTAACAGAAGAAAATTGACAAAAACTCTTTCTATGGAATTTGAAAAAACATATTGAGTGAAGCTATACTCTTAAGGAAGCAAGGTGTCAGTCTGGTGGGGTTTTGTTTGGATTTGGTTCAGAAATTTCCAGAAAAGCCAGAGCCATGACACTGCAGGTTCTCTAGGCAACCGGCAGCCAGGGCCACACAGGGCTGGGAATCCACCAGCAGGGCGATGGGAAACTCACCGCTGATGCTGATTTGGCTACGGGGGGCCATGTACAGCCTCTGCTGGTTGCCTGGGGGGCTACGGATGGGGGTACATGGCGGCCCAGGCAGATCTGCACCCGCCGGAAGCTGAGAGGGCAGGTGTTTGCATGTGCTCACGCCCAGCAGGCCCTTCCGGGAAGCCCACCTTGGTGTGGACAATCATAGCAGCAGGTGCTGGCCTGACCGGTGTGCCAGGCGTCTGGCACCATGCACAGCACAGAGACGATACCGAGAGAAAGGCCCTAGGGACTGGGCCAAGTAGGGTCAGACTAGGGTGTCTGCAGGTCCCTGGGCCTCCAAGACCACCTCCCAGAGCTCGCTGCTTATCTGGAGCATTAGTACGTTGGCTGAACCAAACTGGGTTTTGCCTGGACTGACCAGATGACCTTAAGGTCACACCTCTGCAGCCTTGTTGGTTTGATGACATTTCCAAGGCCAAAGCTATGAGACTGACTTTCTCCCCATCCTGTCTACCTTACGTCCTACTCACCTGTGTGTTTGGGGGGAAGGTGTCTCCCCCACCAGACTGACACTCTGAGGGCGAGCACAGGGCTGAAGCCGCCTTGGCCTGCCCAGGGTGGGGGCAGCATCCGTGCTCATTGGAAGGATTAAATGTAACGGACCTGGCCACCGCCTCAGCTCGGCTTCCTCCTCCCATGCCACCTGCCCACCCGCACACCCGTCAGGCCCTCGTGCCACCGGGTCTGGTCAATGTCAGGGGGTGGTAAATAGCTAAGGGGTTCTACAGACAGCTACAAATAGGTCGATGGGCACAGAGACCACCCACCAGAGTGAGTCCCTCGAGCTAGTAGCTCTCAGGTAGATCCCAGAGGAAACAGGGCATCATCGCTGATGCTCACCTGTGGAAATGGGACAGAGCTAGGTGGCTTAAAGGAGCTGCTCCAGGGAACAGTCCCTGGTTTGTTTCATGACAAGCCAGGCACAAGGAGAAAAGGGCTGTGTGCTGTCCTGCCCCTCGCTCACCGGGGTCTGCGGGCACCTTGCTCTCCAGGTCCTCGCCATGCACAGAGTGACTCCATTACACGAGGCCAGCGATGCAAACATTTTTAAGAACATGAACTTTCCTGACCATCTGGCAAAAGCTATGGCCCCGTTCCCCAGAAAACGATGTCTGTAGACACTGTCAAGAGTCACAGACCCCTTGGAGACTCTCGGAGCCTCTTGGGTGCTCGCAGTTCTCAGCTGTGAATCCCTGGCTGGGGTCATCTCTAAGAGCCCTTTCACCTTAAGGCAGAGCAACAACAACAAAAAACTTCCGTACTCTGAAAGCGTAAGCCAAAAAGTCTTCTACATCTACTCTAACCCCTATAACCGGTTTGGCAAACAGCCTACAAATCCGTGGCATCTGATGGCCCAGGAATGACAAACAATCCAGACTGGGGTTTTACAATCATTTCAAACGCTCGCCTGACCTGGGCCGGGCAGCCCTGCCTGCGGTGGCGCCGCTGCCCACCGGCTGGTGTGGGACACGAACGCTGCGCTGGAGGCGAAATGCTTGGGGGGTCCCGTGTAGTCCACGATCTCGTACTGACCAGGGCCTGGGTGAGGTGGCTTCGGGGGCAGAGGCAAAGGAGAGGCAGAGAAGTTCAGGACGGGGTTGCTCCTTTAGAAAAGACACAATGGGAAAATGTCGCTAAAGCAGTCTCTTGGGGAAATCAGGGTTTTTAGATGTAGCCAAGGCCTGCCCAGCACCAAGATGCCTGCAAGGGGGCTGGACATGGCACCGGGAGACCTGCTGCTCCCTGCGGCTCCACTGCTGGCGAGCTGGGGGGCCGGGACCTCAGGCTCCTCCTGTGCCCAGTGGCGATCATAATGCCACCTACCTCGCAGGCTTGTTGTCAGGGCTCCCTGAGACGGTACCCCTAAGACATGGGCACAGCCCAGCAGCAAGCGAGGACTCCGTGCACGCTGTTGTGGTAAAGATGTTACCGAGCTAATCAGGACTGGCAGGCAGCATTTAGCTCATTGTCAGCTCCGTGCGATTGGTAGTGCCTGGCTGGAGCTCGGTGTAAAGACTGAGGCTTCACAGGGGCTCAACGGGAAGAGCATTGGTGATCTACTTGTGATGTCTGCCACAGCCAGGGAAAGGAAACAGGCCTCCCAAATCCCTGGGATTTGCTATGCCAGGACTAGTAGACCTCTGGAGGCCATGCCAGCATTGACATTCCAGAATCCTACCAAACACCGTCCTGTCAAGGTAGGATGTGGGAGTAGGAAAATACTGGGCTGGAAATTAAGGGACGTCTGCGTAACACTCCCATTTACACTGCAATTGTTTGTTTTCAGGTCTGTCTCCCCCACTTTCAGAAAAGGGAGCCTTTCGTGTCTGATATTGAGGGAGTACGTGAAAGGGAAATGGAACCTGTACTAAACCCCCGGCTCTGACACTAATTCACTCTGTGCCTCAGTCTTCCCATCTATAAAGCGAGGGCTGGGCACGATGACCTCTGAGGTCCCTTCTAGCTGTGACATTCCGTTGAGCCTTGATTCAAGGAGGGTCCACTGGGTTGCCCAGGGAATTCTGGGATTGTTATGGGGATCATACTGCTCCCCTGGCCGTGCCATGGGAGGGCTGCCTGCTTCCGCCTCGCCCCTGAAGCTTCTCCTGAGGTCTCTGACCACAAGGGAGGAGAAGGTTCTCAGGGCACTGAACAGCCACAGAGGGCTCACCCCACCTCGAAGCCAGCCCATCGGAAGAGAGGAGGGAGCGGGGGACTCCTGGCCACTGAAGCTCTGCTGCCCCTTGGCCAGCTCCTTCTAGGACAGAGGTATTTAAGCTTGGGAGCAAGTGGGGACCTAGAGATGTTTTATCCAACCTCCTTGTTTGGCTAAAGACGTTGCTGCCTAGAGAAAGCAAGTCACCCGAAGCGCAGAGCTCTGCAGTGGTCATGCCGGCGCCAGAACGCAGGTGTCAGAGGCCTCACAATTTGGGGAAGGCGTCATGGCAGGGGGCAGCTTCTGAGTTATAGAGCCACCCAGGCCTGAGTCTGAATTCTGGTCGTGCCACACACTGGCTGTGAGACCTCAGCCAGCCCCCGGACCTGCTTACCCGCAGCGAGCCGTGACTCTTCATAAAGGAGTTGCGGAACCGGGAAAAGGCCTGTAAGGCTCCCAACTTAGTGCCAGTGCCCAGTAAGTGCTCAGTAAAGGCAGTCATTGTCGTTACTATGATCCCAGCAGCACCTCTGCCGCTGCGTGGTCTCAGGGGAGCCACCAAGCCTCAGAGACGGAGGCCAGAGGGCTCCATCCCAGAGTCACCCCGATGGTGGACAGTCCCACTCCAGAGGAGGCCTGTGAAAGCCACAGTAAACCTTCCTGAGGCTCAGCCAGGTGGTTTGACACTTATATTTAGAACAAAGGTGCCCATGGGAAAGGAGGAAAGTGCATTGCCTCCCCTTTTTCCCCTCCAGCTGGCATGGAAGAACTGGTTATAGTGTGTGATCAGCTACCTCTCCCCTTATAAACAGAAGTTGGCTGCTCCTTGTTCTGGCTTGGGCCACCCCTTCAAAGAGCCCTCAGAAACCTGATGAGTGTGCGGCTCGCATCCTTGAGGAACAGGCTTGATTCCTGGACATTAGGTCTGAAATGAGCCGACCGCTGTGTGAGGTCACCCCATTGTCCGGGGCACCACCAAGCCCGAGTCTCTGGGAAGACCACGAGGTGTCTACTCCCCCAGCCAGGGTCAGCCGGCAGGAGACTGGGCAGACCCGGTCCAGGGCTTAGCAGCCTTCTTGGTGGGAGTGGGTGAGAGCGGCCCCTGGCCCTCCGCTCCCTCAACATCCCCGGCTTGGCTCTCTGGGTCTGTAGGGAGCATTAGCCGTGAGCGCGGCTCCGCCCCCCGCACTCTGGGGAGTCCTGGCTCTTCTGTGCTATGACAGAGACCCTGAGGGCTTGACCATCCACTGCCAGGGACAGCCATGCTGGTGGCAACTGAAGGCAGTTCGCACTCAGTTTTGCTCTCAGACAGACTTCCCCAGTCCCTAGCTGTGTGTCCTTACAAAGTCTCTTTTCCCCTCCATGCCCGTTTCTTCTTCTGTAAAAAGTGGATAATTATACCTGCCACCCAGGGTGGTTATGAAGATTAGCTAGTGCTTTACTGGCATTGCTTTCTTTTTGAAAATATGAAATGTTAGGCTAGAGGTAAAAACTACACTGGGAGAGAGAGAGAGAGAGAGAGAGAGAGAGAGAGAAAGAGAGAGGCTAATTCCAACTGAGTGAATCCAGAAATCTACCCTAGAAGAGATAGCATTTGCCCTGAAAGGTAAGTGGGAATTCCACAGGTAGAATATGTGGGGAAGGGGGGATTTCCAGCAGAGGAAACAGCAGGAGCGAAAGCTGCAGCCCCATGTGGCAGGATTTGGGATGCAAGGAGACAAAGGATGAGCCACCCAGGCTGCCTTCAAACCTCAACCTCCCCATCATTTCTGGGTTGTTCACTTGTTTCTGACCATTCATCCTCATGGGCCCTGATGAGAAGCTATAGGAAAAGTTTCCATTCATGTCCCTCAGTCCAGCCTAATCTATGTACCTGCTTCCATGTGACCTTCCAGAAGCACCCCGCACCACACTGCCGCAACTCCGTGCCTTTGGCCATGCCGTTCCTTCTTCCAGAAGCACCTCCTTTCCTTGCAAACTCTGACCCAGACCTCACTGCCCTCCTCCTGCAGGGAAACTCCTCTGGCCATGGCCATCTCCCCTCCCCTACCTGTTCCCCCACCTCTCTCCTTGGGTGAACATGGGTTTGGAGGCCTGATGAACCTCGATTCCACTCCGTGTGCTAGCCGCTGGGCCGGTGTACCCTTCATCTGTAAAGTCTCTGTGCAGTACCGACTTGTAGAAGATTTGGAAGCTTGGCCCTAGATAACGTCAGTATGGCCGGCCCCTGCATACATTCTAGCCATTCTTTTCTTTGCACAAAACATGCTATGTTTTTATGCTCCTCACTTGCCCAGTTCTTTAAGGGAGGGGGCAGTGTCTGTCTGACTCATCTCTGAGGCCCCATGCTTTATTCTGGGACATTTGCTGAAAGGCAGAGAAGAGGGGTTGAAGCGAGTAGGGGATCCCAGAAAAATGTCCCCCCTGACCCCAGTTTTATTATCATCCAGGGCTGCTCCCTCCACGGCGGCAGCACTGGGCAAATCCAAAGGTCAGGCTGGATCAAACCTAGGGCAGCTCTCAGTGCTTTGTGACTGGGGCTTTTATGAGCCTCATTGCTCAGTTATAAAAGCCAACCTGGTCCTGCCCTGTGGAAAGAAAACATCTATCAAAGGCTCTGAGTTGGCCACAACTGGATTAAGTGTGTTTGCAGCTTCCAACGTGAGCTGTTTGCAAATCTCCCGAGAATAATGAATGTCTCAGGGGACCCAGCAGGTCACTGGGGGAAGGCTTCAGAGACCCTCGGGACACTCCCAGGCACCGATTCACTCTGCCTCGGGGATTCCCAGGGTCTGGAGGGATAAAGGGGCAATTTTTTCTCATCATTAAAGGGCAGCCGATGCCTCTGGGCTGGAATGCAGTATCTGTTTAACAGGGTAGCAGGTGACAGATTACAGCGCTTGGGAGGAAGCACCCCATATCTAATTGAAAATCCCAGGGGAACTTTAGGTGGGTCCCTCGTAATTACCCAAATTGAAGCGGGGCCAACAGGCTTGATTCTTCGGCCCTGGCTGTGACAGCACAGCATGTTGGTGCAAAACCAGAGGCTTAAACCTCCGGGAAGTAGATCAGAGGTTAGAAGGATGTCAGTGGGTGTTTCACCTCCTTGCTGGTGAGCGTGAGTTGGGAGGCAGCAGCTTGGAGGAACTGTTTTGATCTCTAAAAGCCCTTATCCTGACTCACCCTGATTGATTGAGTCATCACTGTGACACACACTCAGGCCCTGAAGAAGTGACACCTTGGCTGACACTTCTCTTCTAAAGACCCCTGGAAGCGGATAAACCCTCTGAGCTTTGAGTCAGCAAGGTGGGCCATAGCAAAGGGACACCCCGTGACATGCTCTTCAACCAAGGACCCCAGAAATGGTTGTGCTAACAACCAGCCAGCACCTAGCACAGATCTGTCCTACAGGGGCCACTCAAGAAACATCAGTCCAGTGTAGAGGACCCTCTGCAATGTGTATCGAAAGCTTACTGTGTGCCATTCCTGGCGTGTGCTCTGTGGGTTCTCTTATTTTATTCTTGCAAGTGCCTTGTGAAGTATCGCTTCCAATTCACAGAGGGTGAAGTTTGAATTTCCTGGGGAGTTAAGGGACGCACCCCACCCCCACTCCCACCCCCAGGCTCTCAAAGCTGGTGAGTGGGGAAGGCAGGAGGTTGGCAGGGGTGGGGGAGGGCCCCCTGTCAGCCTCCTGAGCACTCCTGTCAATCACCAACCTCTCACCTCTCTGGGTTCCACTTCTGTTGGGTGGAGAACATGGGACTAACCACTCCAGGGAGAATGAGCATCTCCCCCATTCCTCCTACCTCTTGAAGAAAGCAGAACCAAATATCATTTTGCAAGCTGGAACCCTACCCTAAAATGAGGAGCCAAGCACTTCCACGCCAAGACACACTGTCACATGCACGTTTAGTGCAGGTGACAGGAAGCTATATGGACCTTCTCAGGGGACCGACAATCCCAGACCATCGGGACCCAGGTACCCCATCCCTTCTCCCTCCAGGGACATAGGAAAGCACACAAAACTTGAATTTAAGAGCCTGGAGTTTGGATATTCCCTCAATACTACAATATTCAGCTGTACCTTTATATTACCTCATTTCTTTATCATTAAACAGAAACGGAAGGATGCCTTTTTAGAATAACCCAAAGTGCACCTCAGCTCTGTGTCCTGTTTTTTCAATGAAATCACAGATTTCTCACCTTCATCCTTTCCTTGTCAGGTTAAAATATATTTTTTGGACCTCCTCTGTGGATGCAGGCTGGCCCCACGTTCACTGCCCCCTATACGCTCTCCTGAGCGACATGGTGAGCACACCTGGGGTCACGGAGTGTCAGAAATGAAAAGAGCTCCCCTTTTCTCACATGTACAGAGATGAGGGCCAGGTGAGGTGCTGCAAGTGGTCCCAGAGCACAGGCCCAGCTAACACAACTGTTCTGCCCCAGACGCTGGGACACTATCCACTCACCAAGGGAAACGCGAATTTAAGAGCTCTCGGGCTCAACAGGTTCCTTTCCTGCAGGCCTTCTCAGAGCCTTTACTAAGGCCCTGCTCACTGCAGTGGCCCCAGGGGCAGAGGGTTCGTCAGCAGTGTTTCCAAGGCTTCTTAACCGAGGACCCATCATTTACAACGCATCACAGGGAGTCAGGGAGCCTCCGACCCCCGCGGGCGCGCTGGCACCACTGCGCTGCCCAGCCGGGAAGACTGCCCTGGGGTGGTGTGTGGCCGCGTGGGCCGCATTCTGCTGCGAGCTCCTCTCCCTTGCCGTGAGTTGCTCCCAGGCGAGCCTGGCTGAAGGTGTGTAAGGTGTTCTGTTCACCTGAGCAACTCCACAGCCTCCAGCACAGAACCCGAAACCTCCAGAGCCCGCTGATTGACAGATGCAAATGCCATTAAATGAGAATATTTCAAACTGCTCATCCAAACTTAAGCAAAGCCAAGTGACACTTCTCTGGGGAAAGCCGTTAAACTGAGGATTCTCCACGCTCTTTTCACCGTTTCCCGATACAGCTTCCAGATACAGGCTGGGGGCCTGAGCTGCCAGGCCCGGTCACACTGCTTCCTGTATCCTCACATGCCTGGAGGACGTAGAGTAGCAGCAGCTAGGCTAGTAATAGCTATCTTCAAGCACTTCCTCATCTAACCCTTAGAGAACCTCCATGTGATAAGGTTCTTATCTCCAGCTAATAACGTGGGAACAGAGGCTTGGAGAAAGAAGTGTCTGCTAGGGACAGTCAGGACTCAGGCTTGGGTCCGCCAAGCCCCTCCTCTTGCCCACTCTCTTGGCTGGCAGGGTAGGGCACGGGCTGCATGCGAGGGTGCCCTCGGTCAACCTGGGGCAGGAAGTCCCTGGTGGGTGGAGACTTCCTGCCCCAGTCCTGAGCCCGGGAGGCTGTGCAGGGTCCAGGCGCAGAACCCAAGGACCAAAGAGCAGGAGCAGCTTGCCCTGCGGACCCCGTCTGAGGCCCGGGTCCCCGCTCTGGGCCCTGAGCTGCCCTCATCATGTTCCTCTCTTGCTCCTCCCCCTGATTCTCCTCTCCTTGCCCTGAATCGATGGTCAGGGTGTGCCCAATGTTGCCAGCCTCCCTGGGGTGGCCAGGCTTCTGACCTACTGTGGCCATGAGCCCACTCCCCTGCTCTGAGGTGCCCAGGTGCCTCGCACGCTCGGTCCCAGGCCTCCTGGTCAGCCCTCCCAAGCAGCCGGCCCCGCCTGGAGAAGGCTCTGCAGGGATGAGTTCTTAGATGGCGACAAGAGGCCTGACCTTAACTGCAGTTAGTTTTAGAAGTTCTAGAACCATTTGAGGAATAAATAAGCCCTCTAAGTTTTTTAGCCTCTGAGGTGACAGTAACACTAAATTACAGGATGTTAAAAATGGTAACACAAATCCCTGTCTTCACTTTTTAAATGTGTTAATATTAAGTCACCATTTGCACCTACTATACATATGTCAAATATATATATATATATATATATATATATATATATATATATACATACATACATATATGATGTTATTTATTTATTTTTGGAAAGAAGAAAAGGGAGGGAGAAAGAGAGGGAGAGAAACGTCGATCAGTTGCCTCTCACACACCCCAACCGGGGACCTGGTCCTCAGTCCAGACACGTGCCCTGTCTGGGAATCAAACCAGACACTTTTCGTTTTATGGGATGACACCCAACTCACTGAGCCACACCACCCAGGGGCATATGCCAAATATATATTTTTAAATCTGCAAACAACACTATGAGGCATGAACTGCCCCCACCTTACAGATGAGGGAGTAGAGGCTCGGAGGGGCTAGTGCAGTGCCCACAGTCACGTGGCATGAAAACAGTGGCTGAAGTTTCAACCCAGGCCTGACCAACTTCAAAGTCTAGGCTTTCAACCTATCAGCACAAAGCTAGGAGAGTGCCACTGCTTCTGTCCATCCTGCCACCCCAGGGGAGCTTTTATGTTGTAAAGCAGAATAAAGTCAGCACCAGGAGAGTGTGGCCTCATGGGGAATGCGGGAAGAGCCAGACAGTCCCAAGCCTGGTGCCCAGTGGCACCTCAAGTTAGCTGGGTGGGTTTAGGCAAGTCCCTCGGTCTCACTGAAGCCTAGCTTCCTCCTCCAGGAAGAATAATTCTTACTACAGGGTTATTATGATAATTGAATAAGATGTTAAGTTCCTGATACATAAGTTCCTGATAGTTGCTGAATAAATATTATGTTTTCAATACGTATTTAAGGAGCACCTGCTATGTGTCAACAAGAGGCCTGGAGAGCTACCTGGCACAATGTCCTGACAAACGGTGACTTCCCTTCCTTTTCTACCCATGTTGGGGTCCTTCCCAGAACCATCCTTTAAAATAAAATCAGAATAATCAGGACTTACGGGATAACAGTCTTTGCTGGAGTTTTGACGTGATCATGTGGGTTGTAATAACCGGGTCCTGGGCCTGTTGATGTCACTTTGAATCCACGGCCAGTTTTTGATTTAAAACAGGACATTAATATCTTTGGCGATGATTTCACAAGGGATTCGTTGATATTATAATGCCCTAAACAGAAAGAAAATTTAAAACAGAATAAGAAACTCTTCTCAAATAAATAAAAAGCCATACCTTACACATAAGGATACACTGAATGACTGTCAGGTGTTCAAGACAATCATGTGGAAGGGCTGCCTGAAATAGCTAAAAATGATGCTCGCCGTTTAGAGAGCAGGTGCCACATGCAACCCGTACTCAGCTCAGTGGACCCTCCCAGCAGCCCAGCAATATGGGTGCTATCACCTCCACTCTAAATGCAAGGAATCTGAGGCTCAGAGATATTAAATAATTTGCCCAAAGACATTCATCTCGCCAGGGACTAAGCCCAGCTTTCTCCTCTGTACAGTCAGAACAATGATTCTCCCAACAACAGGGTGGTTTTAATAGTTGAATAACATTTTAGTTTCCTGGAACCTAGTAGCTCTTTCATAACTATTTTTACAATCAACAAATATTTACTGAGCACCTACTATGTGGGCCCAGGGCTACATGTCTCCGAAACCCACGCTTTCCCACCATACCCTGCCGCAGGAAACTGTGACAGAATAAAATTAACCTGACTGTGCATAAACCTTCAAGGAAGAACACCCCTGAGCTGGGGTGTAGCAGAGGCAGTTTTGGCCCTGAATTGTCGGTAGCCCTGTCAACGGGTATAGGCGTTTTGGAGCACAAGTGGCAGCACCAGGTGAGAGCCTTGAAGACCTCTGCCCACCCAGGCTTCCCATTACTCAGAAATTAAGGAAATGATTCAACACGATGGGAAAGCTCTAAGCACACGGATGCACAACGCGGCGGTCTCCACAACTTGAGAAAGGGCAACCGAAATGCCGACAGCCCAATCTGGTGGGGTGTCTACCCTGAAGATGATAAATGTGAAGACCGTGATGCCACGTGGCCATGTTTATGAAGATAACGGTGGGTGAAAAAGTAAAATGCAGCCGGAAAGTCTGTACGTTCTATGATGGCATTTGGGGACAAATGGACATGTCTGAATAAAAACAGGCAGGAACCCAGGAAGGTGAGAGTAATCATGAGGTCTGTCCAGAAGGTATCCAGCCATGTTATGTAAAAAATAGAGACATTTATTGAAGAAGATACAAGAAACATTGTACATAGGACAATGACACCTCAGTCCCCTTCAAAGTAGGCACCTTGGGACCTCATGCAGGTCTCCCAATTGCCATCAGCTTCCCCATTGTATTTTCCTGAATCTCTTTGACAGTCTGAAACCTCTTCCCTTTCAAAGGTGGCTTTAGTTTTGGGAAAAGCCAGAAGTCTCAGGATGCCAAATGCAGGCTATCGGGGGTCTGAGTCACCTGGGTGATTTGATGTTTCACCAAGAAAACTCTGCACAAGACGTGATACATGAGCGGGCACATTGTCCTGATGAAGCTGCCAATCACCCGTTGCCCATACTATGGCCTTCTGAATCATCCAAATAGTTTCCGTGGAGGAATGTTCAAGCAAACACAAAAATTCTTTAAATTTTTTATTTATTGATTTTTTGAGAGAGAGAGAGATACATCAATTTGTTGTTCCACTTATTTATGCATTCATGGATTCCCTCTTGTATGTGCCCTGATTGGGGATTGAACCCGCAATCTTAGTGTCTCAGGACAATGTTCTAACCAACTGAGCTACCCGGCCAGGACTTAACACAAAATTCTATGTAGATTCATTGCTCTCTCTCTCTCAGTCATTTTGAATGTGATGGCCACGCAGTACACATGCTCACTCAATGGCGTCTACCTCCCCCACTGACTAGTACAGTGATGTCATCATTGTTCACGCATGCGCATTCCAGTCCACTCTCCCTGGCTGCCAGGCTCTCGTCCTGTTAAAATGGCTGGACTTTTTCCGGACAGACCTCATGTATTAGTGGTGGCATTCTGGGTGGGAAAAATATTCCAAATTTTCTAAGCATTGAAAAGTTAATTTTGTTTTAAATACATCTGTTTTAAAAATGATGTTCTAGGAGGATTTTTAATAACTTGAAAAGATGTTTCCAGTATATGGTTAAGTATTACTTTTTTAAAGCAGATGTCCAGTTAGCAGCATTTATAATATTGGTGTCTATCTCTTTCTGTTTCTCTCTCTCTCTCATTTACCCCTACCCACCCCACCCCCCAAAAAAGGTGAAAGCAATGCTTGATTATAAAATGCTGAAAAGCGGAAGTAAGGAAAAAAGGCACTCGTGCCGCCCGCCACAGCTCGGAGAGGACCAAGGTCAACATTCTGTTTCCCAAGTGCAGTCTGACTGTTTCATGATGCTGAGTTCGCTCGGCGGATTCAGTTCTACAACCCACGTTTTTCAAATGACACTGTAACATAGGCATTTCCCTATGTTCTAATAAGATTTTTTTGTAAAGGAAAAATAGAGAAGGACATTGGTGATGTGGTTGGTGCATTTAAACTTTAGAAAATCCAACCAGTAAATGGGTAAAGGTGCGCATGTTGCCCAGAACAGAAGGCAGGACACTCAGAGCAGCAGGTAGAGTGGGGATGCCACCTCTGTTCCACACCTGGTCTGGTCCCCTGAAGCGGGAGGCCGAGCCACAGCATTACCTCCAGGGGTGAAAGAGGAAAGTTTCTGGCAGTGGGGCAGCTGCCCCAGGCTCTGGCCCTGGGCAAATGGAGGCAGAGAAAGTGCCTGAGGCAGTAGGCAGGCCTCAAGCCCAGTGGGCCTGAATTCAGGTCCAGTGGGACCCTGGGACACCTGCTTTCCAAGTATCATTTTAAGTAGCATAAAATAATAATAATATCTCACGCCTCCTGAGTGCATAAGCATGTGCTGGGCAAGTGCTCTGCGGGGTTTTGCGGGCATTTGGTACTGAATGTCAAGCCTCTGGCACACAGTAGGAGTTCAACAGATGCTAGTGCCCACCTTCCCTGTCCTGTTCACTGTTACAAGGGGCTGGGGGCCCCTCAGCCCCCCCTTCCAGGCAGTGGGCACACATGGTTGGCTGTGAGGCTGCCCACAACCCCGGGCTCACTGGCAGGCCTCTGGCCAAACCCCAGGGATACCGGCTTTGTTCTCCTGTATAAACAAACAAGGTGGGGCTTTGCCCACAAATGAT
Organism: Mormoops blainvillei; assembly: GCA_004026545.1. NCBI lineage: Eukaryota > Metazoa > Chordata > Mammalia > Chiroptera > Mormoopidae > Mormoops > Mormoops blainvillei. Next base: position 57,269 of record PVJD01009444.1, read on the forward strand.
GCAAGGCAGGGGAGCTTTAGCAGGGGCTTAGCCTCCTAATTAGGGCTGCTTTTGTTATTCAGCTTCAGAATGATCTCAGCTTTAATCTGGATTTGCCAAAATCTGACGTGGGCTGCAATTTTATCCACACCCCCTCCCTCCTCCTCCTCTGGGCTCCGGCGCCCATGGCCCCCTTGTGCGTCTTCAGTCCCCATTAGGGAAGGTCTAACAGCAAGAGTGCCCCTTGAGGGGGCAGACCTCTCCGAAAACTTTTCATTTGGGCTGGCAGGCGGGGGGCGGGGGAAGTCCGCGGGCAAAGGATGGGCACAGTCATGCTGGGAAGATACTTGCAGGCAAGCCCCTCTGTGTTCCCAAAGCCTGACGATTCTGGAAGTCACAGTGGAACGACAGGGGAACAGTCTCCTCAGTCAGACACCTCTGAGCTTAGGTTGGCCATGTGATGCCGGGCAAGTCACCACAACTCTTTGGGCCTCCATTTCCTCACCCAAATGGCAGGATGAGGAGTGTGGACTGTGAGGACGGGTGTGTGAGGACTACAGGGAAAATACTGGGCAGGGAGTGGGCGCGCACTAATGGGAGCTATATTCCACATTGGTGACTAGGTGGAGAAGCTGCCTCTTGGCATGGGAGGAAAGGACTATTGCAGCTGATTGTCAGGACGCCGTGTATCATGTGTCCCTGGAGGTCTGTGACGGTGACTGGGGTGCAGGAATGTGCACGTTTCGGAGGTGAGACGCCACCTCCCCCCCTGGCTGCCCCCAGCAAGTGTGCCTGGTCGTAAAAGGGGAGGCCAATGAGCCTGCTGTGGGGACACTCCCTCCGAGAGCTAGTTGTTCTTCCCTGAAGGGGGATGGCTGGTCTTTTCCGCACCCTTCTTCTCTTTGTGCAAGACCTGCCTCCACCCCTGCCTCCCCAAGGCCGAACTCCTTCCAGAGTCTTCCCCGAAGGAATGGGTGCATGCCGACAGCTCAGATCTAGACATGAACCTTAGGTCAAGGCGAGGCAGCTGCTTACCTGGGGCAGGTCCTCTTTCAGTAATAGAGAAAAATCCTCTCTGGGTTTTGGACGTGAACCCGGCCCGGGCAGTGACGTTGTTTTTCTGCTTGCAGAACGAGACGGAGGCCTGGGGAGAGAAACTCAGCACCGTGTGCCTGGTGCCTTCCCTTTCTTTATCTTTGTCATCATGCCTGAGTGAGGGTCACATTTGGGTACAAGGTCAAATCAAACTGGTCCTTCTCTGAACATGAACTGACATGAGTGGAAAAGGCCACCCGGACGGTGCCTTCACCATCACCCCAGCTGCAGCCGTCCGTGAGCCGGGCTCACCGGCAGGTGTCTGGAGCAGAGGACGGTGCCCCGGAGAGACCGTCCGTCCTCTCTCCGGAGAGAAATGCAGATGGCATTTTGATTTTGTGTTGACAAAGGTGGAGGAATTTAGCGTTTCCCCGGGTCCTAAAGGCTAGGCTGCCTGCAGAGACGGAGGGCCGGGCCTCCAGGCTGGCTCTGCAGCACACGGGGCGGGCCATCCTGCACAAGCGGTTTAATTTCCCCCGAACTTGAGTTTTCTCATCTGTAAAACCGCTCAGATAATCCCCGCTCTACCTGGCAGAGGGTTGTGGTGGTGGGGTCGGGGGCAGGAGGCCTGTGGAAATCATCTACAGCAAAGCGTTTTGCTCTTTTTTAAACTGGGTAACGCTACACATGCAAATTGTTTTCATGATTTGCCCCATGGCTCTTCCCCTTTTCAGGACACTCAGCCCTGCGCCTCGCCGCCGGACTCCTCGCCGTTCAAACGGCCCCTCTACAGACGCAGGGCTTGGGGCCTACGAGGGGATCGTGTGCATTAAGGTTACAGTCAGATTTGTAAGCGCTCTCTTGTCTTGATTTTTCTGGACTGACCAGAAATTAAGAATTTTGGTCGATCCGCACCGTATACATTTGAGAGCGTCCAGGGTGTTTGTTGGAGCTCTAAAAATAACAAAAGAAGAAAAAAAAAAGAACCCTGAGATCATTCTTATGTTACACATGAATCATAAATATTTTAAATGCCAATTCGCAGTCAGTCTCCTGTATTCATTCGATAAAACATGCCATAAAAACTGTACCGGCGGCGGCTGGGAATATTTACCGAACGAGTGAAAATATTTGCTGGGGCCAGGGTGGTTTGATTTTCTGTGATACTCCTTGGACAGAAAAATGTTTCTCAAGAAATGCAGATGGCATTTTGATTCTGTGTTGACAAAAGCGGAGGAATTTAGCGTTTCCCAGGGTCCTAATGGCTAGGCTGCCCGCAGAGCCGGCAAACAAAGAGATCAGATGCAGCAGGCTAATTGCTGGACGCAGGGAGAGGAGCCAGGGTGCCGGAGAGGAAGTAATAACAGAGCCAAGGAAAAGGATTCGAACGGAGGAGCGGGGATCATGGTGAGCAGGGGCAAAGAAAGGCCTGGGCAGACCTCAGTGCTCAGTGTGGCTAACAGGATTATCGCATTTCTGCTCGTAGCCAGTTGACTCAACCATTGTTCTCCAGGTCTGAAAAAAGCCACCTGTAGACCGAACACTGCTGCAGCTTGATTCCTCGCCCAGACAGAAAAGCAGTTGAAAAAAGAGGGTGTTTTTGTACACGTTGAGTGTGTGTCACTGGAAGACTGCACCATTACATCAGGAAATTAGCTCCACAGTCAGGTTAAAAGAGAACGAAGCTGATTTTCTGTATTGCGTGGGGGGAAAAAAATTCAAGGTGTAGTTAAGTGGAAAATACACATGTAGCGTGGACAGCAAAATCCCAACCCTGGAACGAGGGAGCGAGCGGAGGACGAGGGAGGATGAGACTGAAAGAAACTGCACCAGGTTTTTGATGGTGATTTGCTTTGTGGAGCAGAATTTTAAGGGACTTCTACTGTTTAGTTCATGGGTTTCTATAACACTTGAATATATTTTATGATGAGCGTGTATTATTTTCAGAGCCACATTAAAATAATAATGAACAAAAAAACCCCATATACCTAAATCGATCTACTGGTAGAAGGACAGAGCTGACTTCAGAAATGGTCTTTTCAAGATTGATAACTGTATACTAACCACTGGGGAGTTATTCCTTTGATGTCATCAACATTCACCGCGTGCTTACTGACTGAATACCAGGGCCTGTGCTGGGTGCTGGAGGCACGCAGCTGGCTGAAGGGGCACACAGTGGGCTGGGGAAGCAGGCGCATGGACCGCTAACTACCTCCGTGAGGGATGCTAAAGGGGCAACACCCAAGAACCTTCATTCTCACTCTCTTGTACCAGACCTCAACCTCTCTCCTGCTAATGTAACAGCTTCCTAACTGGTTTTCTGAAATCCACTCTTAGCCCACACTGCAGTCCATACAGCTGCTGGAGGAAGCGTCTTTAAAAAATACATCAGAGGACATCATCCCACACCTCCTAGCCCCTTCAAGAGCTTCCCAGGACACAGAGAACAGAATTCTAACTCCCTCCAGGATCTTCAGAGCCCCGACGAACTGGCCACTGGCCCCCCGATCCCCACTCCTCCTAGCTAATGCTACTCTAACTACCTTCTTGTAGTTCCCCATGGGCTAAGTTCTTCGCTGTCCCAGGACCTTTGCACTTGCTGTTCCCCCAACTCTGACTCTTCCTTCGATCCTTGGGTCCCAGCCTCAAAGCCTTCTCTGACCACCCAGTATAAAGTGCATGTGACTGCCCACCCCACACATATCCTCTCTTTCTTAGGCTCCACCAGTTTTCTCTCTCAAAGCTGGCCACAGTTTGCAATTATTCTCTGTCTGTTTACTAGTTCTTGACCTGAGTTCCCTGGTGGAATCTCGGCTGCATCAGTGGTCTGGCTTGAGCAGGCACAGACCCCATGAAGGGAAGCAGAGCCGGGATGTGGCGGCTCCGGTCACTCTCCAGCTTTGTACCTCAGCCATCTGCTTGAGCTCACCGATGTGCAAAAGGTCCCTTTGAGCTAGGTAACATTGGAGAAGTCCCTTTACCTCTCCGAGCATCAGTTTCCTCTTCTGAAAACTGAGAATAAGATAAGCCACTTCGTGGATTCTTGTGACTATTACATAGGATGAATACATGGCAGCACTCGGGCCATGAAAAATTCTTCATCGCCATCATCATCATTAGTTTCAGGCCCTGATTACCCCAGGGAAAGATTCCCTAGAGTTGTGCTGTCAACACAGTAGCTATCAAGCAACGCAGCTTGTCCAGGTGCAGACGAGCTGCCCTACGGCGTCCAGTGGGTCCTAGGCTCACCGGAGTGACCTCTTTGTAAGTTACATAAATGTCTAATCCCTGTGTTGTTCTCCCGAAACTAATATAATATGTCAACTGTAATTAAAAATAAATACTTTTAAAAGAAGCGCTTCAAATATAAAATATACACTGGATTTGAAAAACTTAGTATGATAGAAAAATGTAAAACATCTAATTAATAATTTTATACCAATTAGAGGTAATATTTTGAATATACTGGGTTAGATAGAATATATTATTAACATTAATTTTGCCTGTCCTTTTTTACTTTGAATGTGGCTACAAGGAAATGTTACATGACATATATGGTTCCCCTTAAATTTCTATTGGGCAGCGCCAGCCTAGCGGACACTCACACCGCTTTGAGCACGTTGTAATTGACTGGTTGAATCATAGAAAGTTGGCAGGATCTTTGTTGTCAGAAAAATAAATATTTATAAACATTATAAAAGGAAAAGGAAATTAAAAATAAAGTATCTAAGTCCAAAATATTTTGAAATATGGCATAATAATATTGATATCTTATGTACAATTGATGCCTTTTGTGTTTCAGAGTGCTTTCACATTCACTGACTCACTTGTTCTTAGAATAACCCCATAGGGCAAGTACAATTAATTCCATTTTACAGCTGAGGCTCAAGAGGCAACGTGTCTTCCCCAAAGACGGCTCTGCCCATCGCCTTGGGTCGCGGGGTCCTTGTGCACCAGGTGCAGTGCTAAGTGCTCAGCTTAGATCACCTCACTTGATATTTGTGTTGTCACTATGAACTCGATAGATATCCCCATTTTGCAGATGAATGAACTGAGCCTTGAAAGGTTAAGGAACTTGCCCAAAGCCACATGGTTAGAAAGTGGCAGAGTCAAAATTTAAACTTGACTCCATTTCTGAACCATTAATGATACCATTCTGCCTCAGTGACTACAAAGTGATCATAACTGGCAGAGAACTACTCATAAAAAACCGATCTTCTGATATGGAAAGATAGAAGTCTATTTTCCTTATAAGAACCCCAAAATTGAGTGAATAGCGCCTTCAGATAAAGTGGTAAGTAACCCACTCATTGTCA
>PVJD01009445.1:0-62586 GCA_004026545.1 Mormoops blainvillei
TTTTTTTTTTTTTTTAATGACACGTTGGGGAGGGGGAAGGGCTGAATGTATCAAAATCATGTAAAATTTCTGTTCTTAGCAACATCCTTGTTATTAGGAATGATGACTAAACCGCCAGGATTATTCTGGACTCTAAGTTATCAAGAGCCCACTAATTTCACATTAAAGCCCATTGACTGCAACGACGTGATTGAAGGGTTTTTAACAATTAACATAATCAGAAAATGAGCTGAGATAATTTTTATTCAACTCATTACTTTTTAATAATGTATTTCTTTTAATTAATATCTTCTCCGTGAACATAACACAAAGCGCAGCCCCAGTGCTGGCCCAAGCCAGCCTGCGGGACTGAATTTGACACAGCCAAACATTTCACCAGCCGCATTCATTGCATCTCTATTGTGGTGTGGATGAAATGGAAAAATCTTGTCCAGAAGTCACCATGTTGTTTTGAAACACAATTTAGGGGCGGGGGTGGGTGGGGAGAAGGCTGGGAACGCACATGCCACACGTTTTTAATTCGGCTTGACGTTTTATATTTGGGCGCCTCTCTTGGTTTGCAGCCAGAGGGATACAAATGCAAAAGGAAGAAACAGGACGAAAAACAATAAGAAAAGGCTTTTGGAGATGAATGTCCCATCCTGGGTTCGAAGAGAAGTGGTCTTTGGTAGCTCATGCCTACTACCCGGGCCGTCTAGGGGACTTCGAAGGCACAGAGCTCTTTGACAGCAGCGTGCCTACCCTGTGCCGCCAAGTCGGCCACAGCACACCCGCTTGGCGGAGGTTGTCAGGGCCAAGGCGTTCAGCCCTAGCCCCCTACACCCCAACTTCCTGGGCTGCGACGCATGAGGAGCTAAGTCCCTTCACTCCCTTGGCCCAAAGGGAAAGGCAGCATTCTGAACCACGGCGGCAGCCTCCGTTCGCAACGCCCAGGCATTTGCATTGCAGTCTCCGGTAGTGACCACAATGGTCCCCCAACACTTGGTGTCCCCAACCCCGAGGAACCTGATCCAACTCAAACGCCTCAAACGGGGCAAAGAACGGACGTTTTTGGTGGCAGAAAGGACTCCAGCCTCCCCTTAGACAAGCGGCTTCTTCACTCGGTTACCTCCTACCCCGGTGGGTGGGGGGCGCATCTTGCCTTTAGCCTCACCACAAATCCCCTCAAAAGGCTGTGTTTGGACTAAGATCTCTCGCCGGTGAGAGCCGCATCAGCCTCAGGAAAAAAAAAAAAAAGAAACAAAGTCGACCCCTGGTGGAAGAAAATGAAATTTTAAGATAAGGAAGGTTTGGGGGAGCCGTTTGTGTCCAAACGTCTTACACGGGAGAGGGATGTCAGGAGGGAGACAGGGCGGGAAAGAATAAATAAGGAAAAGGAAAATTAGAAGTGGCAGAAAACAGCAGAGATCACATGGCAACAGCTGGAATTCAGGTGGAGAAAACCGGGAAGAACAAGACTTAGAGAGTCCATCCTTTTGGGCCCTTGGGCCGAGTATGCATCAATGCTTGTGGACTGGCCAGAATTGAGGGTCAGGCAGGGACATCTGACTTCTCTTTCTCCCCAGTGGAAGTCTGGAAGTTCTACGATTACAGAGGGCAGATGGTGGTTCCTCTTGGACACCGCCAGCCACTGACTGCCTGACCCAGAGAGCATCCAGGTTCCAGAAAATTCCTTCTCTTTCCTCTACCTGGGGTGTCCAGCCTGCAACCTGTGGGCCTCATGTGACTCAGGATGGCTATGAATGTGGCCCAACACAAAATTGTGAATCTACTTAAAACATGAGATTTTTGTGATTATGTTGCAATGTATTTAATGTGTGACCCAAGACACCTCTTCTTCTTCCAGTGTGGCCCAAAGATGCCAAAAGTTTGGACACCCCTGCTTCTGTCTCCTACCATCGTGATCTCTCAGGTCTTAGCTACATGATGGTAAGTAAGGCAAAAATCCAACCTACCAAGAGAGAAAAAAAGGCTGAGAATGCAAGCCTCATTCCTCTCTGGTATTTATTAATTGCAGGATTTTATTGGAGAACACCGGAGACACAAAGTTGTGTACCCAAGAGATGGTAGTATTTCAGGCACTAAGGGAAATCAGTGGTGGGAGATCCACTGTACTGAAGCCTCTGCTTCTGTCCAGGGTCAAACAGTTAAAAATAAAACAAGAAAGACAAGGTGACATCAAAGATATAGGTCTCACTAATGAGCAAGTCATTGTTTACTCAGAGTGAGCACTTCAGGTTAATCAAGGAAGTGCAAAGGGTAGCATTTATGGCCTTCAGCTCTTTTTAAAAACTTTTCTGAATCCACTATCAAGATGTGCCTCTGTGTCACTCCCTCTATGCTTTTCTATGTGTCCTGATACTACACAGGAGTTTCTTTCGCACACCTAATCTCTCTTGCACCTAGGACATGCCAGGAGCATTTTTTTTTCCCCAGAAATTCCCCCCTGTCCCATTATCCATTTACCCAGAACTTTGTCCTGGGTCAGTTCTCAGGAAATATTTGTTGAGTCGTTGACTTATCTCTGAGATTCAGAGTTTGGGCTTATAAATCAGGACTATGAACAGGGAGGTTCTGGGCTGGTCTTTCTGGAATCTGGTGTGAATCTGGTATTGCCACTCCTTGGTAACTAAGAACAATTCTCGCTGTTACAGTAGGGTGTGTTTGAGTGTATAGTAGAAAAGAAAACCCATATGCTATGCTTGTGACTCCCCAGTGCAAGTGCCAAAGATGGGGTCGAGGAAGGTGCAGGGTGGGCAGAATGCGGGGAGCACAGATATTCTGAAATCTGCTTTGAAAGAAGCAGTTTAGGAGGATCAGTCTGGTGTCCTGGAGAGAGGGCAAATAACCTCTCTTGATGGAAATTAATGAAATAGTTATAGCATATACTTACCAAAGATATGGGCTGCAGTAACTATTAATAAGGCAAGTCCATGTTCTGGAACGAGGAGACAGCATTACGTCCCACTGAGGTTTGTCAAGTGACAATATATGCCCCTTTTGGACCTCCTCCACTTTGCATCCTGGTAAAGCCTTGAACTACATATGACACAAATGATGACTTAGGCTTGAGATGAGGGATACCAAGTCAATAAAGGGAGCCCTGGCAAATAAATCATTCCCGTGGCCACCCTTGATGCCAGAGGCAGGGCTGTAGTGACTCCACTTTGGCACAGGGCCCTCTCCTTAGACTACTCCGTCTCATTTTTAAAGACCTCATGAACTCTCATCAGCTGCATCCTCGCTGCTGTTTTATTTTTGTGCTACCAAAAAGGTCCCCAGAAAAAGTTGATACTAAACCTGAAAAATACAGTGCCATATAGGTAAAAATACATATAAAAATGAAAGAAAAAGGCAATAGGTGAAATAGTGTGAAAATACTTATCAAAACTGTAAGAAACAATAATTCATTTAAAAAGTTTTAAGAATATCATTGAATTTTAAAAAATTATAGAATCCATAGAACATTGTATTTTGAAATTGCCTTAAAATCATTTGACATTCTTATTTGGATAAATAAACTGAGGCTTAGAGAGATTAGATAAATACAGTTGATTAGTGAAAGGACTAAATTAGGTAAAACTGGTTACAAAGTGGAATATATGTATAGGAATTTGCATATCTATATCGTCAGTTTACATGTTCCATTTTGAGGTGGTGAAGAATGCTTTTTTGTTAGCTATCTTGAGTTTTAGTTGTTACTATCAATTACAAACAACTGACTTCAAGTTTGAACATTTCTCTACTACCCATAACCCTTTACAGATCAGCATTAGGTTTTCAGCTGGGTCAAAATATATATATATATTTTAAGGTCAATAAAATGATAATCACAAAGAAGTGGAGTGCTTCCAATTTTACTCTAGCAGACAATGCCATTTCAGTACCTTAGCTTATATAGTTTATATATAAGGTTATACAGTTTATTGTATTTTATCAGATGTCTCTGCACTGTGGGTGCTGGATGTGAGACTTTGGAATACAGAAAAGGTTATAGCCAAATAATCATCAATTAAGCAGAGATCTGCATTATTTGGTTCATTGGAACTGTTTGATAGCTTACCTGGGTAACTCAGAGCCCAAGGCCTGGATTTTCTCATGTTAATTAATTTTTCTAGTTTTTAGCATAGGTACACAGTGGATGCTTAATGAATGCTCACCGATGAGGGTGACAGCTAACATTTATAAAGCGTGATATATTCCATCAAATCTTTTCACATATAAAGTACTAATAATTACAAAAGCTTCACTATACGTCGTATAAGTACAACCTAAATAAAAATGTTGTGAGACTACTATAAGCATTAAATCCATATCTCAATCATTAATTTATTTTAGGGTTTTTGGGGGGTAAAAACTGAAACATTAAGCTATTTGATTTATGAAGAGAGGGATAAGAAGGCTTTGTGCCCTTTTAGGAGACGTAAACATGTGATAAGTTTTCAGCTTGTAGGTATTAGAACAAGCATCAAGAGGGAATGGGCATAAGCCTACATAAGGTCAGCGTGGGCTCTCCTGGGATTAGATTTCCTAGTCCAGAGCAGTGAATGTGCATAGGCCTGGGGACATAGTTTGTAGGTTTGGAGGCTCAGTGACAATGAATGCAAGGAGAGTGAATGCTGGACATATGAAAACATTAATACTGGCCTACATATCTAGGAACAGAAAGTAAACATTTTAGGTTTTCTTTTTATTATGAAAAATTTAAACATAACAAAGGGTGGGGAGAATAATATAACAAACCCATATGACCCTTGCTTATATGTAACCGTTGTTACTGTTTTGCCATATTTGCTTCCTATTTTTTTGCTGAAGTATTTTGAATAAAATATATGCAATATACATCCCTAAAAATTAAGAACATTTGTCCTCATAACCTCAGTGCCTTTATCACACCTAAAAGATTAGAAAGTGCTTTCTAATGGTATCTAACATCTATAAGGTAAACTTTATATTATCATTTCATAGGTAAATGAAATTATGAACATTAAGTGGAAAAAAATCCATTCTTTAGTCATTGATATTCGTTTTTGTCACCCACAAAGGTGGCTTGGTGTTGTTAATAGCACTGTAGGGTGGAGGACACCTGGGTTATGTTTGGAGGTGTACTGCTTGCTGATTTGTAGTGAGATCACAGACAAGTTGTTCAATTCCTCCTTTTCTTAGGTTCCTTACTTGTAAACAAAGAGGACAGAATGGATGGTTTCCACTGGAGTTTACTTGAAGAGCTGATAATCTGCAGGCCTAAAGATTATATGGCTCCGTTTTCACACATTGTTGGGACAGTTCAGGAATAATGCAGAGACAAGTCATTTTACTATCTTAGTCCATTCCGGCTGCTGTAACATGATACTGTACCACAGACTGGGTGGCTTACAAACAACAGAAATTGATTTCTCACAGTTCTGGAGGCTGGCAGTCCCAGATCAGGGTGCCAACATGGCTGAGTGAGGGCCTTTTCCTCGAGCCCAGACTTCTCTTACCCTCACAGGTTGGAAGGGGCGAGGGGGCTCTGTGGGATCTTTTATTATAGGAGCACCAATCCCATTGATTGAAGGCTCCACAGAGGCTCCACCTCCTAACACTAACGAAATTCGGTATTAGGAATCCGACATGTGAATTTTGGGGAGACACAGACATTCAGACCGTAGTCATAAAACTGTTTCTGTCTAAGGCAGCATTCTTTCTTTGCAAGAATATCCTTGTATCACTAACTCCTTATTCTTTTTTCCCATAATGTTATTACCTTGATGGTGTCGCTGTGGCTGCTCCTTAAATGAAACTGAGCCAGAGCGTTTTCTGACTTTTCTAGGGCAGCATAGCGAAGGAAATGCAGGTCCCTAGATTTTTGCTTCTTGACCTGTGTGATAGTTAGTTTTATGTGTCCACTTGGCTAGGCTACTGTACCCAGATATTTAATCAAATCCTAATCCCAGTGTTGCTGTGAAGTTAACATCTACCATCAGCTGACTTTAAGAAAATCAGATTACTCTCAGTAATTTGTGTGGGCCTTAAAAGCAAAAACAGGTTTCTTGAGAAGAAATTCTGCTTCAAGACTGCAACATCAACTCCTGCCCCAGTTTCCAGCCTGCCTATCTGCCCTGCAGGTTTCAGACTTGTCAGCCCCCACAACTGCGTGAGCCAGTTCCTTTATTCCGTCAGTGAATCTTTTCATACACGCAGTATATATCCTAGTGGTTCTGTTTCTCTGGAGAACCCTATCTGATACAACCTGCATTATAGATCAGAACTATTTTAAACATTATATATGTTGCAAATTAACTTGGATTTCTCTAATTTGGGATTTTTATTAATGTAGAATTTTAATTACTTAAATGTTACTTTGAAGTCTAACTTTTTAATGTCTATGAAGAAGAGCATTGAGCAAAAATGATAGATCACAGATGACAATGGTTTACCCAAAAGGAGAATAATATTTACCCAAAAGGAGAAAAATGCATAGATTGCATAGATGGAGAAGTATCTACTATACCCTGGAATCACCTCCTAAATAATTACCTGAGTATAAGTCTTTAGCTCAGGTACTGGTGTTTGGAGGCATCTAGACTAAGACAGTGACAGAAATTTACCGTTAAAGAATGGCCTCAAGAGGCAGCTGAACCTGTGGATTAGAAATGAGTTCAAAATCATTTATGTTAAAGTCATTGTTGCACAATGGTTTTTAACATTAGTTTGGAATGCTTCATTTGAAGAAATCTTACTTAGAAATCTTACAAAGAAAATTGGGTTTCCACTTCTATCCTTCCTCCAAAAGTGCCTAAAAGCATATTTCTATTAGTTTGCTAAGCTGCTACAACCTGGGGTGAGGGTGGGGTTGGGGCTTCAATGACAGAAATGTATTACCTCAGTTCTGGAGGCTAGACATCTAATGTCAAGGTGTTGGCAGGGCTAGTTTTCTCTGAGGGTTGTGAGAGAAGGATCTTTCCCAGACTTCTCTTCTTGACTGGTGTATGGCCACCTTCTCCCATGCATTGTCTTCTCTCTGTGCATGTCTGTGAACCCACATTTCCACATAATTCATACTGGATTAGAACCCACTCTTACGATTTCATTTTAACTTGGTTACCTCTGGGAAGACTCTGTCTCCAAACTAGGTCACATTCTGTGAGGTACTGGGAATAGGGTTTCAACATATAAATTTGTGGGGGCAGGGCAGGGGATGGGATTCAATTCAACCCTCAACAGTGTTTAAAGCCTTTTAGATCACAGTTTGGAAACTACTATTCTTGAGATTCAGTTGGAAAATTTGAAACAATCCCGCCCAACAGATTAACATTTTTATTCAATAGGAGCACGTTACGTAGATCCTTGGAGTAACAGTTCTACTCAAAATTAAACATTTCACATGAGCATTGTTTAACTTTATTTTAGGGTGGAAATATTTCATGTGGGAACCCCTGCCCTCAAAATTCAACGGTTATCTTGTGTCACACATCTTTAAGCTTTCAGCAGGTTTAAAACTGCCATTTGGGAAAAGTTTTAGCCAAGACCACAAAGTCTTACACTTTCATATAGTTTCTGCTATGTCTGCTCACAATAATAGTTGGGAGTCCTATTAATCAGTAGTACAGAATGCCTGAGGTTAACCCTGAAGTTACTGTATGGGTTTTTTAGATGCCAAGATAGATATCAACCTTATGAGTCTGGGACCTGACAGAATTTCATCAAGAGGAAAACCCTAATGGGAATATTAAAGGTTATTCTCAAATAAAAGAGTGAAAGAGAAAACTAGCCTCAGTAATATTTCTAAGATAATAGACTTTATTTTTGGGGGACAGCTTTAGATTTACAGAAAGATTAAAAAGATAGTATAGAGCCTTCCCATGTACCCCACACTCTGCTTTCCCTATTAACATCTTACAAAAGTATGATATATTTGTTACAACTGATGAACTAAACAGTCATACATCTTCTTAAGTAAAGTCCATAGTTGACTCAGAGTTCCATGGTTATATTTAGTGTCATTTCCTCCTCCAGGACTCCATCCGGGACATCATCTTGTTTTTAGTGGCCATGGCTCCTTAGGTCCCTTTTAGCTGTGGCAGCTTCTCAGATTTTCCTTGTTTTCCACAATCTTGACAGTTTTGAGGAATAATAGTTAACTATTTTGTAGTATGCCCTTCGATTGAGATTTGTCTGATATTTTTCTCATGATTAGGTTGGGGTTATGGGTTTGTGCGAGGAAGACCCCAAAGGCCAAGTGCCATTTCATGACATGACATCAAGAGAACACACTATTACCGTGATTTAGCACTGCTGATTTTTCCCTTGATCGCCTGACTGAGGTGGTATTTGTCAGATTTCTCCAATGCAAAGTTACTCCTTTTTCTTTTTTTGCCTTTATATCTATGACTATACTCTTTGGAAAGAAGTTACTATGCACATTTAAGGAATGAGGAGTTGTATTCCACCTCTTTGAGGACAGGGGATCTACAAATATTCTTTGGAATCTTTTTGCAAGGGATATTTGTTTGTTCACACACATCTACTGAGTCAATCATTTATTATATCAGTATGGGCTCATGAATATTCATTTTCTAATTTAGGGTCTACTCTAATACTACTTTATTTTGCTGTTCAAATTGTTCTTTGACCACTGGAAACATTTGCAGTTGGCTCCTGTGTCCTTTTGGCATATTCCCATCAGAGTAAGTTTTCTGTCTTTGGAGCACTTCCATACTTTCTGGTGGTACAAGGCGCTCTAGGCTTGTCTTGTGTATTTCCTGCCCCAGTTCTAGAATTGAACATTTCTCCAAGAAGCTTTGGTTCCTTTTGTTGGAAATTAGTATTAGAAGCCAAGATTTGGTAACTAGATATGTTTGTTGCTACTGGAGTGTCATTATTTCTAGGCCCTGTCAGCAGACAGAGCAAGGAGGAACATGCATGTATATTGACCTGTTTATATACACACATCTGTAAATATTTCTGTATGTAACCATCTGTATCTATACTAAGCTAAACATAGTATAGTTCATGTTGATGTCTCCAGTGCTACTCTATTCCAATCTCTTGCTTATCTGTAAATTCCCACTCTAACAATGAGAAATCTTGTTCCCACCATCCATTCACTTAATTGTTCAATTCCAGTATTCACATACAGCAGAATCAGAATCATTAACCTGTACCCCTGTGGGAAATAACACCAACTAGAATATAGTGCATATGTGCAGTTTCTTTTGCTTTTAATCTTATAGACTCTACTCATTTTTAAAGTCACTTAGGCCAGAACCTTTCCCCCACCCCTTAGTTCAGTAAAGAGTAAAGTTGTCTCATATATTTATAATACAGTTCAATTCACTTGTCATTCTCTGCATTCCTTCTCGGATTCCCCAACCTCCTAACTGACTTTTTTTTTTAAACCTTTCTTTATTAAAGCTCACCCTTTCTGCCACAAAGTACTAAAGTTTTGACAAATGCACACTATCATGTCTATCATGTATCCACAATTATAATACAGAATAGTTTCAATAATCTCACCCTCTCTTTTTCATCTATTTAACCCTCCTCTCTTCTCAAATTTGATGTAGCAATTTAATATATGTCAAAAAAAATCCACCTGGATTTTTTTCTGCAACTTGAGAAACCAATTAAAATACAAATATAGAGCAAATATCTAAAAGATAGGGGGCAAAAGACTGAGGAGGTAGGACTTTCTCTTTAAAACATCAAGTCATTACAAAGCTTTACCAATTAAAATAATTTGGTTCAGAAATGTTCAAAGAGATCAGCTGAGTGCAATAGAAAGCCCAGAAACAGACTCATGCATTTAGGGCTCTTGACCTATAATGGAGGTGATATTTAAATCAGGGGTGACAGGATGGATGAGTTGATAAATAATGTTGGAACAGTTTACTTTCTATATGGAAATATAAAATTAAGATCCCCATTTCACACAAACCACAAAAACAAATTTCAGATAGATTAAAACTTGAAGTATAAAAAACAAAACTTTAAAATTGTTTGAAGAAAATATAGGGAATATCTTTAGGATCTTGGGTCACAGAAGGTTTCTTAAACTAGTTACGAAAAGTACAAATTTTTGTGACTAGTTTAAGCAAAAGAACTGACATTTGATTACATTAAATTTTTTTGTATGCAAAAATACATATAATCAAACTGCGAAAAAAAGCACCAAAAACTCAATATATGTGAACAGAGACTTAAGGGACTAGGAAATTCATGTTATTTAGCAACATATGAAAAGATGCTCAGCCGTATAGGTAATAAGGAAAAAAAATGCAAAACCATGAGAGACTATATATCACCAAATAAGTGTTGGCATGAAAGTTGGGGAGAGGAAAATCTTTGAAACTTAAGTAGCAACTTAAATTATTGGATATATCATTTTCATTACATTTTGTCACCTAGTTTGCTGCTCCTTCTGCATCCTGGTGACTTACTGTAACAAATCATACAGAGTGTGGCAAAAATAGGTTTACAGCTGTGAGTACATGAAACACAGAGCTTATTCTTGTATTATTATTTATTAATTATTGTATTATTTTCCATACAAACAACTGTGAACCTACTTTTGCTCCACCTTGTATATATTTAAATCATTTGGATCTATCAAAAAAGATATTACTTGTGATAATTTAGTATTTATGCAGCTTCAAATGTTAGGCTTTAATTTTAAGGCTCATTTTCACATTTTATTCCTTTTCTTTGGATTAGCCATTTTATGAGGGCTATCTTGAGTTCCTCTTATGGAAAATCCAGTATAACAGTGTTTCTTTCATTTTATAATGAATGGTACAATTATGATTTAATTAGAAGCACACTAGTAAGGGAATTTAAAAGCTACTCTGAACCTGTAAATGAAACGTTACACTGTTAAATTGTTCACATGTTCCAGCCCACCCTCTCTAAAAAGCTACCACATGTAAACTTAATTTGAGATGTAGCTTTTAAAAATAACATGATTGCTTGTAACCTCTTTCTCATCACGAGCCCTCCAAAACTCATTTTATCTAAAGAAGAAAAACTCACAGATGCTTCAAGGAAGAAAAGGGAAATTTTCAATACAGTTTCTTCACAAAGAACATTCTGTAGAAGTATTTAAGGGTGAGAAGAACTTACTCTCATTAATGCATGTCCTACTTACTTCTCTCCACAAAGAAGCTGTAGGGTAAACGGAGTCAGTCAGGCTCCCTCACCCAGATGCCTGGGCAACTAAGATAAGCGGCATTCTCATAGCTTTGAGAATGGGCTTGCATTCACAGAATCACACTTTGTTATACAATATCTTGTCACCCTGCCAGCTTTCTGTGCATTTCGTATATAAGGGAGTTGGGACTCCCTGCCGGCGCCACACAGGGCTTGCAGCAGCGTAACTCGCCAGGCCGTGAATAAAGACATGTCAGGCATCCCCACTGCTCCGCACGTTTTCTTCTGTCTGCCCGAATCCAGAGTGAACCTGCCTGGCCTTGAAAGGCTGCAAGACAGAAGCACATTTGGGAAGTGATTTACCCACCATATATGAATCAATTTTGAATAAATATGTAGCTTTTATATTTAAAATAATGCTTTAAAAAACTAATTTTGATACTTCCTATTATAATTTGTCTTCATTATTGCTTCTGATCCCATAACTTTTTTCAAATTTAAATTTATCATTCTCAAGACTGAAATAGAGGGTACATTTAAACTGATGCAATTATAGGCTTTCTCATTTGAATTGGGATTAGTTTTCTGAAAGGTAAAATACAAGAGCAGCTTACAGTTTTGAGGTGAGAGTTCAAGGCTGCTGAAAATGAACTACTGACCTATCTTGGCTATACAGGAAGAGGAGTGTCTTTGCTCCAAACGGGATTTCAGGCAATAACCTATACAAATACCTAGGGCTTGAAAGGTTTCTGACAGCTTGGCCTGAAAGTTGAGAATTAGTGTCTTAGAATCCTTTCCTATCCATCTTGTTCTTTACATCTAGGCCCAGAGACCTAATCGTGGAATGAGGCAGAGAAATAACCAAGTGCTTGTGATCATTATGGAAATGAAGACTTGCAGGCAATCCTAAACATACAAGGTCTAGACATTCACAGGATGATCCATAATTTGTGTTTTAAATGCAGAGAATTTTTGGAAAAAAATCTTTCACCCACATGTCTCTGTCATTAAGATAATACATTATATTATCCTAATGACTACATCTTCTAATAATGGGGTAGATGATATTTTAGTACATTTTAAGAGGAAAAGAGAAGGATTTTCCAGAGGTCATTATTTTAGAGAGATGGCTAATTATCTCAAGGAAAGATGACTTTAGTAACCTTGAACCTTAAATTTCTCTTTCTACAGTCTTTAGACTATAAAAGGAATAATGCTGGCCACTTATCAATTTATTGATATCACATTTCTCCCAGGGTAGAATTTATTTACCCAGAATATAACCAATTACTGTATATATGGGGTCCAGCAGAAGTAACGCCTGCTTGAGTGTGGTTAGCAATAATATGGGTATAATAATTTATACTTTTAATTTGAACATTTCACCTAAAATGTCATGTGGTATGCTTGAGTGTGATATTATGTTACAGAATTACATGCTTATGATTTTATAATAAAAGATTTTATAATAAAAAGGGGACATTATTTGTGCTGGACCCTATATGTGCACACATTCGTGCATGTGTGCATGTGTGTAACGTGAGCTTAAGATTAGCATGAAATAATAGGCTGGCTGCACTGACTTGATATCATTCCATTCTATAGCAGAGAAATTTGATGTTAGGTAGCTTCATGTCAGCTAAATTTATGATTTCCTTTAGACTTTTAAAACATTGGAAATGAGCTTATGGTTCTTCAGTTCTTCTTCTATGGACTCCTAGATGTCTGGGGATCTCAGGCTGGAGCCTGGTTTAAAAGATGGAAACAGCCCTGGCTGGTGTAGCTCAGTGGATTGCACCCCAGCCTGCGAACCAAAGGGTCGTTGGTTTGATTCCTGGTCTAGGGCACATGCCTGGGTTGCAGGCCAGGTCTCCAGGAGGGGGCCAGTGAGAGGCAACCACACATTGATGTTTCTCTCCCTCTCTTTCTCCCTTCCTTCCTCTCTCTAAAAATAAGTAAATAAAATCTTTAAAAAAAAAGATGGAAACAACTGAGTCACGCTTTTCTAAATATTATGATCGCTTCAAGCACTATGAAAACTGAGTTGAATCTCTACAAAGCTGATCTAGATAATTAACATTCATTTGTATTTGAAATGGCTCAAAATCCAGGAATATATTTGTCACAATTAATTAATTCTTTTTGTGTAAGAATGGTCAAAATAATAAGCTGTATTTTTAAAAAATACATAAAAATGAATTGAAGGGAACTACATGCGAAGACCCAATAGCCTAAAAATTCCTCCCTTTACCCAACCAACCTTAATACCATCCGATTCCTTTTTCACACCATGGACTCCAATAGGCCTCTGTTTATGATCAATTTTCCTTTAGGAGGGAAGAGAAGGGCCTTGCCGTGGACACCTATTAATTTTGTTATCCCGCCTCCCTTCTCTGCAAGCTGCTCCCTTCCCTCTTCACCCACATCATCACAGGACGGCCTCTGAGCAGCCGCGATTATAAATTACGACTGCCTAAGTCTCATATTGGCTACAGTTTGGACTGAACAGAGACGCGGCCTTGGAAAATTTGGAATCAGGAGTAAGATCCAGTCTTTGTCTAGGTGGAAGTCTACAATACAAGTGATGTAAAAATGGAGTTTTGCAGCCATATTTTTTACCCTGAAGACTGGGTAGTTAAAGAGATGCACGGGGTGAAACAAAGGCAAAGAGAATAGCTGGTGCATAGTTCCAGTCCCATTCTGAGGTCCTGTGGTTTTGGTTTCATCCTTATACTTTCCACTTTTTAAGTTAGCTTGAACTGGTTTCTGTTTCTTGAAACGAAAAAAGATTCAACAGAAAGACTGTCTTGATGGAAGCCTATTGTCAAGTCCCACAGCCACATTATTGCTTCTCTTAGATCAGTCAGGAGTTATTGTCCAACGTGCCAAGAATACGGTCTCTGAAGACCTAGGTATACAATCATGGCACTCCAGGAAAGTCAAATGAAATCTTGGTTTATATCTGATAGGTCCAAGATTTCTATGTAAATATGAACGCAAGTGTATAATCAAGTAATTAGTTTAAATAACTGTCATAGTATTTAAAATGTTAGCAGACTGATAGGAGGAAATAGAGGCAAATAGTTCCCCCATGG
Organism: Mormoops blainvillei; assembly: GCA_004026545.1. Lineage (NCBI taxonomy): Eukaryota > Metazoa > Chordata > Mammalia > Chiroptera > Mormoopidae > Mormoops > Mormoops blainvillei. The sequence goes on from PVJD01009445.1 coordinate 14,223, forward strand.
TATTGAAAGAAGCGAAATAGTTTTTTTGGTGGGTAATTTATTTCTCTAACTTTTAGGAGGAAAAAAATGACCCTGTCCATACTGTTATCATTCAAATACAGAAAGACTAGCTCTCCATTCTCTATGTAAAGCTGGGGTGGACACAGCTGGAAGGAGCAAGATAATTATGATGTCAGTCAGATCAGAGGAAAGTAAATGACTTTACTTGAATAGAGCATTTGGGGAGAACTAGAACTGGAAGGAAAATGGAATAGTTTGCAAAAGAAGAAAAGCAAACAATTTAACATTGGCTTGGTCTTCAGGTAATCAGAGTGGAAAGATGATAACAAGTGATATTTACTCCAAATGTTGCCTGCCATAGGAGAATTGAGGAACATTTCACTTTCTGAGATACGGAGATTCATTCACTTTATTTTATTTGTAACAAGTGCTTCCTTCTGCTGCTGATGTCATGAACACAGTGAATGTGACAAACAAAGAATATTTAAAACTTGATATTAAAAAAGCATGCTGTTTAAAAATAGCATCTCGGACTTTTGGTCAAGATGGAGGCATAGGTAGACATGCTTTGCCTCCTTGTGCAACCATAGAAAAATTACAACTAGATCTCAAAACAAAGAACACCCAGAACCATCAGAATATTGAGCTGTATGGAAGTCTGACAACCAAAGATTTAAAGAAGCCACGTTCATACTTATAGGTAGGAGGGGTGGAGTTGCAGATATGGGTGGAGAGGTGTGGAGATATGGTGTGGCATGGGAAGGCGGTGTGGCGGAACAGATGATCCCATATTCATATATCGTGGGTAAAAATCAGGAGGCATACCTTGGGAGCGAGCCATCCCAGCACCAGGCCAGACCACACAGCCCATGGTTCTAGCACTGGGAAGGTATATCCCCATAACTTCTGGCTGTAAAAACCAGAGGAGGTTTGGGTCAGCAGGAGAAACTGCCAGATTTTCAGGAGACTCAGTTTAAAGGGCCTGAACATACCTAGAATGTACACAAACCCACCCACTCCGGGATTCACTACTAGGGCAACAGCTGGAATGGCAACAGTCTCACATGGGAAGTGGGAGAAGTGACTAGAAACGGAGCAAGAACTGGGCAAACTTTCTGAAGCCAGGTAGCAGCATTGTCCCCTCTCCAAGCCCTCCCCCCACACAAAACCACAGAGCAGTGAAGCAGGTTGCCCTGCCCTGGTGATTACCTAAGACTCCGCCCCACACAATTGTCAGGTGCCTTTTCTACAATAGGCCACGCTACTAAGACAGGGAGTAAAAGCAGCTCTACCTAATACACAGAAACACATACAGGGAGTCTGCCAATTGAGGAGATGAAGAAATGTGGCCCAAATAAAAGAATAAAACAAAACTCCAGGAAAAGAACTAAACAAAAATGGAGATAACCAACCTATCTGATGTAAAGTTCAAAACACTGGTGGTCAGGGTGCTCAGGGTGAGTATGGCAAGAACATAAAGGAAGAAATGAAGGTTATATTAAGTGAAATAAAGAAAAATCTACAGAGAACCATCAGTGGAGGGGAGGAGCCAGGATTCAAATCAACGATTTGGAACATAAGGAAGAAATAAGCATTCAACCAGAACAGGAAGAAAAAAAATGAATTCAAAAAACAAAAATAGTATAAGGACCCTCTGGGACATCTCCAAATGCACCAACATCTGAATCACAGGGATGCCACAAGGAGAAGATGAAGAGCATGAAACTGAACACTTACTTCAAAAAAAATAGTGAAAGAAAAATTCCCTAATTTGGTGAAGAAAATAGACATACAAGTTCAGGGAGCACAGAGTCCCAAACAAGTTGGACCCAAAGAGGACCACACCAGGACACATCATAATTAAAATGCCAAAGGTTAAAGATAAAGAGAGAAACTTAAGAGTAGTAAGAGAAAAGGAGACAGTTACCTACAAAGGAGTTCCCATAAGACTATGAGCTGATTTCTCAAAAGAAACTTTGCAGGCTAGAAGGGGCTGGAAAGAAGTATTCAAAGTGATGAAAAGCAAGGACCTACAAACTAGATTACTCTACCCAGCAAAGCTAAAGCCATTGTTTAGAATGGAGGGGCACATAAAGTGCTTCCCAGACGAGGTAAAGCTAAAGGAGCTCCTCATCACCAAGCCATTATTATATGAAATGTTAAAGGGACATATTTAAGAAAAAGAAGAAGATCAAAATTGTGAATATTAAAATGGCACCAAATTCACAACTATTAACAACTGAATCTAAAAATACAAACTAAGCAAACAATGAGAACAGGAGAGAATCATAGATTTGGAGATCAGTTGGAGGGTTATCAGCTGCGAGGGGAAGAGGAAAAATTGGGGAGAAGGTGCAGGGATTAAGAAGCATAACTGATAGATACAAATTAGGGCAATGTTAAGAATAGCATAGGAAATGGAGAAGCCAAAGAACTTATATGCACAACCCATGGACATGAATGGGGTGGGGACTACTGGAGGGAAAGGGGGTACCAGGTGGAGGGGTGGCAAAGGGGAAACATTGGGACAGCTGTAATAGTATAATCAATAATATATATTTAAAAAAAGAAATAGTATCTTATTGATTTCTCTAGCAATCTATATATCCCAGCAAATTAAATGGATAACCAATAATAAGTAATAAAGCATACTCTGAAACTGTCAAGAGATACATAAATTCCATATATGATTATTAATAACTACTAAACCAGGGGTCGTTAACCCACAGTCCGAGGACCAGTACCAGTCCTTGGCCTCAGCAGTCAAGCGAGTGTAGCTTCATCTGTATATACAGTCTCTTGCCGTCACTTGCATTATTGCCTGAGCTCCACCTCCTGTCAGATCAGTGGCAGCATTAGATTCTCATAGGAGTGCAAACCCTACTATGTGTGTAAATTGCATGCTTCTTACGAGAATCTGATGCCTTATGATCTGAGGTGGAGCTGAGGCGGTGATGCTAGTACTGGGGAGCAGCTGCAAATACAGATAATCATTAGCAGAGAGGTTTGACTGCACAGAGAATGTAATAAATCAATTGCTTGCAGACTCATATCAAAACCCTATCAGTGAGTGGCAAGTGACAATTAAGCTGCCTCTGGTGGCAGGTTAAATCCATACTCCCTCACCCCAACTGCTGTCCGTGGAAAAACTGTCTTCCACAAAACCAATCCCTGGTGCCAAAAAGGTTGGGGACCACTGTACTAAACAATTACCAAGAATTTTAAATAGGGCACTTACTTTTTTATTTATAATTAAGGTATCTTTATTAGGGTTCAACAGAGAAATAGAACCAACAGGATGCGTGTATGTGGAGATATATATAGATCTCCTCAAGGTATCCAGCCATGTAATATTAAAAATAGAGGTATTTATTGAAGAAGACACAAGTTATAGAAACATTGTACATAGGACAATGATACCTCAGTCCCCTTCAAAGAAGGCACCTTGGGACCTCACACAGCTCTCCCAGTCACCATCAGCTGCCCTGTTGTATTTTCCTGAATCTCACTGACAGTCTGAAATCTCTTCTCTTTCAAAGGTGATTTTAGTTTTGGGAAAAGCTACAAGTCACAGGGCACCAAATCTGGGCTATAGGGGGCTGAGTCACCTGGGTGATTTGATATTTTGCCAAAAGACTCTGCACGAGACCTGATGCAGGAGCAGGCACATTGTCGTGATGAAGCTGCCAATCACCAGTTGCCCACTACTGCAGCCTTCTGAATTATCTAAATAATTTCCACAGAGGAATGTTCAAGCTTAATGCAAAATTTTATGTCGATTCATTGCTGTCATTTTGAATACAACGACCACAAAGTACACATGCTCATTCAATGGCATCTATTGCCCTCACTTACTAGTACAGTGAAGATGTCACTGTTCATACATGCACGTTCCAGCCCACTCTCCTTGGCTGCAAGGTTACATCGATGTTGTGCAAACTGATCTTATTACATTAACAACGGCTGGGCTTTTTCCAAACAGACTTCATGTATACACACATATATACATATATTTACACACACACACACACACATAGGGAGAGAGAAAGAGTATAAGGAATTACCTCATGTGATTTTGGAGGCTAAGAAGTCCCAAGGTCTGCAGTTGGCAAGTTGGAGATTTAGGAGAAATTATGTGTAATTATAGCCTGAGTCTGAAGGCCAGAGAACCAGGAGAGCTGATGGTCTAAGTTCCAGTTTGAAAGCTGGCAGATTCAAGACCCAAGAAGAGCTGATGTTTCAGTTCAAGTCTGGAGGCATGGGGAAAAAAAAAATCAATGTTCCAGCTCAAAGCAGTCAAGCGGGAAGAGTTCCCTCATACTCAGCCTTTTTATTCTATTTAGGTCTTGAATTGATTGGATGAGGCCCACCCACATTAGGGAGTGCAATCTGCTTTACTCAGAGTTCTCATTCAAGTATTAGCTTACCCAGAAACATCCTCACAGACACACCCACAATAATGTTTGGCCAAATGTCTGGGTACCTCATGAACCAGTCAAGTTGATATGTAAAATTAACCATCGTAAGTCCACCCCTTGTTAAGTTGGCACCCTTATGCATCTCCTAAAACCAAACAATCTCTAAATAAAGACAATAGCAAAGTCATAATTCTACCTAACATGATACAACTATACTGTGTACAACCAAAAACAGACTAACCTCTTCCCCAGAAAAGGAGGTAAAGTCCTTAGTGATGTTTACTCTTCCCCTTGACATCCCATAATTTAAATTCTATGATGTAAAATTAGCAATACTTAAATACCATGACATAAAGTAAATATACCTTATGTCATATGATAAGAGAATAAGAGACGGAAGAAAACAAAGATTTTATACACACATTCATAACAAAATTAAGAGGAATACTCATGACAATCGCAGTCCTTGTTTCTATAACTGGTCACATGGTCAAAGTCGGAATTAATAACTGCCTTCTTCCACTACCTATTCTGTATTCCCTTTGCCTCCAGCAAGCACCTCAGCTGGTCATGGCTCTTTACCCGGTGGGGTGACCCAAATCTCTGTTCCTGTAGAGTCTGGGCCAATAGTGGTCTTGCCTGGATTGGGTTGTTGCAGTTTTACATTGGCCTTAGTCAGAGGGCATGGTAATACCGAGAGACACCCTAAGGGATCTCCTGTTTTCCAGACATACTCTTCCTTACTTCCATTGTGAAGCAGCAGTCTAATTTCCCCTTGGTACTCAGGATCTATCACCCCAGCCAGCATAGTTACTCCTTTCTTTGCCTGTTGTTTCAGATGTATGAGGAGCCCAAAGTAGCCCAGTGGCAGTCTTAACTTCCAGTGCAATGGTCATTGTTGTACCTCCTGGTGGAAGCATTCCTCCTTTTGGAACTAAGACCTCAGGGCCAGCAGAACTTAAGGTCCTGGGAACAGGAAGCAAAAATTTTGCTAGTGGATCATTAGGGGTAATAGTGGTGCTACTCTCATTTCTGCTTCTTGATTCCTGGACAAATGAATTCTGGCTATTGGAGAAACAGTACCATATATTAGGTATCTAATTAACAATAGATTTTTCTGTTAGGAAATGGTTTCAGTGATCATAATTTGGTTACTGGAAATACATATAGATAAAAAATAAATGTAAATGTATATGTGTATATATTTATGAATATGTACACACATACACATATATTTTTTTGTGTGTATTTTCCTTGGTTCTGTCCACTGAGGAAGCCTAGCAGCAGAGGCACCCCAAAAATGGCCACACACAGGGCCCAGATGGTGGCTTCTTAATATCATTCTTCATTAAAAAAAAACCAACTGAGCCAAGAATCCTTGGAGAAATACCTGGCTCCACCACTGGGCCAGGAAAATTGCAAGTTTAGCCTGAGTCATCTTGTGCCAGAAAGTAAAGATATGCTTGAAGAATGATGGGGACATAACAAGAACATACAGAAAACAGCTTGAATAGGCTCCCACTGGTCAAATCTGGGACAATTTGAGCATCAAATTCAGTTTTTTGGTAATAAAAATGAAACAAAACCTAGACATCACAAGCAAATTTAGTAACTCAAAACAATATCCAAACAGATTGGGTAAAAAGTAATTCTAAGGCCCCTCAGAAATATAAATTAGCACCATAAGCTAAATAAAAGTATAGTAACTGCAATTTATGAGGCAAAAATGAAAACGGAATGAGACAAAACAGTTGAGAAAAATTTTCTACCAAATTTGTCAGATAACCGTTTTCGAGATTAGCTTAAATTCTTTTTACAGCCCAGCAGTGGCATCAAGATGTTTGTTACAGTGTCCCCAGCTATTGCCTTAACCGTGTCAGAAACTAGATGGAAAGTTGAAGTTGAGTGAATTTTCCAGATTTTTCCATTGGGTACAAATTTGTGCTGTACCCCCGGAACACTTTCCCAAGCAAACCTGGAGGTTAGCCGCCCTTGGACCAGGCTACAGAGTGAGAGAACTTATTCCTGTGCTGTCCAACACAGCATCACTAGCCAGATGGGGTTATGTACAGCTAATTAAATAAAATTAAACTTTCAGTTTCTTGGTGCAGTAGCCACAATACAAGTGCTCATGAGCCACATGTGGCTTGTGGCTACTGTGTTAGACAAAGCAGACACAGAATCTTTCTATCATAACAATGTCATCGAACAGCACTGATGTAGACAGTTTAGAGTGTGTGTGTGTGTTTTTTTCCTGGAGAGCCAGTTTACTACATTCAATACTGACTTCTCTGCCATTTTTTTCTGTAGAAATACTGGCTTATTGTACTGAGTTTTCAATGTTTACCTGTAACTGATTAAAGTGGGCAGAGCATGGGGTATTCTACTTATTTCCAGGTGAATTCTTCACATATCCTGGCTTTTGAAAGTTCTCCTTCCACAAATCTTTTACAATTATGTATTATGGTAAACCCCAGTCATAATTTCTTTCCACTGACCTAGCCCAATGTGATGTCTTGTTGTGGATAATAAGGAGAGGCAGCTAATCCCATGAAACTAGGATACCTGAGCTTCTTTGTTTTTTAACCTCCAGCCAAAAGGAGTCCAACAACTCCAGCAAAACCAGCAACACGAAGTCGTAGGGAAAATCCAGGAGGTGCATTTGGGTGATATTCACAGCTGTATAACCACCACTGAACCAAACTTTGCATCTTGGGCTTAGTTTGGGATTACAGTTCCTGACACCAGCTTTTAAATGGCTCACAATACTGTCGGAGACGTGAGATGCTTTCTTCAAGCTGAGTCCTTGGCTCCTCCACATCTTTAGGAACGAAGTAGGGTGAAAGCTCATAAACCTGCACAGAAGTTTTGTGTAGCGAGTCCTTTTTCTGTCATGCACAAACTGCGAAGGTGAGCATACTTGTGCTGTCTGGTCCCAGGGATCTCTGAATTGCTTTGAACAAGTCGCTGGCAGCGGCGGCTCTCACGGGTCCGTGTTTTTTGTTTTTTGAAGCTTGGAAGCCCCGCTATACTCCACTACCAAAAATAATCAACAGACGTTTTTACTCTTTCTGAACAGGGTGACGGTAAAATTATGTTAAGAAACAACAAGTAAAAAAAGCTGCAAAGGCCCTGCCATTGGTCTTAGGGAATTCACTCGTAATTCCCACGAGTCCGTCTTTCTGCGGTGTGACTTCTAGAGCGCAGAGAATTCCTAAAGCGGTGGGCGATCGAAGTCCAAGACCCCGGGGATTTGATTGTTTGAAGTGGTGTACGCCTGTCTTCACAGGAGCGGGGAGGCTCGGTTCGGTGCCCCACAGCCAGACACCCTCTCGGGTCCCGCGCGCCCCTCTATCAGCCTCCAGACGCTGGCTGTGGGCGCCAGGCCGCTCGAGTGTGCGCACTCCTGCAGGCGCACCGGCCCGCGGGCCTTGAGAGGCTCCCTTTAGCCAATGGGGCGGGGCGCCGCGCGCCGGGGGCGGGGCAATGACGCGCGCACCTCGTGACCCCACTTGCGGCCTGCACTCGAGGAAGCCGGAAGTAGCGGTGGTCTGCAGCACCAGTTTGGGGGTGGGGAGGTGGCGGTGAGCGCTCTCGGGTGTTGCAGCCCAGGATGGATCCTGACGCGACAGTCGCGCGGCGGAGGTTGTTGCTACTGTCGCGGCTGCTGCTGGTGCCCATGCTGTGGTCGGGGCTGGCTCTGAGTACGCTCGCCTCCGGCAGCACCCCCCACAGGGTCTTGTATGACCTCCTGTCGGAGCGGCAGTTGCTGATGATGGAGGACTTGTCTCTTACCCTCCTGCAAGGAGGAAGGCTAGGGCCACAGTCGCTACCCCCGGACCTGCCAGATCTGGATCCTGAGTGCCGGGAGCTGCTGCTGGACTTCTCCAATAGCAGCGCGGAGCTGACCGGGTGTATGGTGCGCAGCGCCCGGCCAGTGCGCCTCTGTCAGACCTGCTACCCTCTGTTCCAACAGGTCGCCAGCAAGATGGACTACATCAGCCGAGCCGTGCAGGTGGGTAGAGGAGCACACCCGGCACCTCTGGCGTGGAGGGTTGGGAGAGAAGGAGGACGTAATGATGGTCAACTCGCCGCGGTGGAGCTCAGTTTCCCCAACTGTAAGAAAAAGGGGTTGGGTTAGGACTGCAGAGTTTGACCATCAAAAAAGTGGATGGAATGATAGGGCTTGGGGTTTGAATTCTTGGCCTTCGTAGAGCTGTCGGTCATCCTCTAGTTCATACTATTTACAGGTAGATGTGACTACTTTTCTTGGCCGCTCCATCCCTAACCCTACTTTTTATTTCCTTCTCCCACTTAAGCTCCGCCCCCAAACTCCACCACAGCTTCTTCCTAGTTCCACCTGGAGTTCCCAGGAAGGACCCTTTCCTGAAATTCCATGTAGGGTGGGGAAGCTGTAGAGTGGCAGTTGTTAGGACCTTGAGCTTTGTAGCCAGAAATGTTCAGATCCACCGCTTTCTAGAAGTTTGACCTTGGATTATCTTAGTCTTAATTTTGTCCTCTTATTAAGCAGTGTAATCTCAGCAGGTTGAATACTCGGTGTTTGTTTTCTCAACTGTGAGATGGGGATAAAAGGAACTCGTAGAAAATTGGCACATAGTAATGGTTTTTAGTCCATGGGAGCTAAAAATGCTAGGAAACGGTAGTTTCCACCCCCTACCCCCCATTTTTAGTACCCTTAGAGCTTTTCTAGTCATGTGGTAGGTGCCATGAGAGACTTAAAAAATAAAAATGATAGGTTCCTGCTCCTAAGAGCCTTATAGGGTCGAGAATAGGAAAGGAATAGAGTGTCAGGGCTGGTGGGAGTCACAAGGTGTGGGCTGGATTTGCCTTGAAAAGGGAAAACATGAATAACATCGGGATTGTGGAGTGGGGAAGTTTCTGTTGTGTTGAGAGCACAAGCAGTCTCATGAAAATGTGGTTGGAATTATTTTAAAAATCATAGTTGATTGGACAAAATACAGACTTGTATATAGTTAAATCTTGCTTTAAGTCAGCCTGATATTACTTAACATAAATCTTTTTTTTTTTACATAAAGAGATTTATTTGCATTAAATAATTCCTGTGGTCAGTCTTTCTGTAAAGAGCTGGTTTACAATGTAGCTTAAGTAAATTTAGGCTTAGTTGCACTATTTTTCAGGCATACTTCTATTGGGTATAGCAAGGAATACACACACACACACACACACACACACACACACACACACCTCACTATGATTTAAAAATAAAGTCCACACAACTTGTCCCTGTCAACTATAGCAGGATATTAAATAGCATCACATTCTGTTTTGAGCAAAAGTGAGTTGTTTGTGGCCAGAATTGACTGTGATTATGATGCAAAGCTTGGGTTTTTTGAGGCAGCAAAAGCTTTTCTCATTTGTGTAGAGACTGTGGAATTAAGAAGCAGTTAAAAAATTATCACAAACTCTGTTATAGTATTTAGGACATCACCCATCCTGTGTAAAAATTTCCACATAATTCCCCTTCTTAAAGTGAAGTGGCAGAAACTTCCTTTTCCTTTTGCCTCTCAGATTCTACCAGTGATCTGACACCTGTCTCTCCTCACCCTTGTGTGAAAGAAGAGGATAAAGAAATACAAAGAGGCAGAAAAACCCTTTCCCTAATCTACATTGTTTTCTGCAACTCATTCTAGACTTTGACCTCTTTCCCGTCCTTTCCTTAGAGCTGGATGTGGTATATTAGCTCAAAAGTATTATTTTTACAGTTCAGAGATACTTAATGGATATAGTAGGCTTTTTTGAATTGGTTTGGGAATTGAACCATGATGTATAATAATGAATATATGGAAAAATGTATTCTGAGTTTCTTAGGAGTAAACTTGAAGGAATCAGTTGTTTTTTGTGGCTGGGGGCGGGGTGTTTTTTTTTTCTCTAGAATAATGTATTTTCTTTGACTCATATAGACTTAGTCTTTTGTTTAGATTAGTTTAATCAGTAAGCACATGCTGTTCTTAAATATTGGGCTGGTAGAACGAAAAAGGAAGATTAGGTTCAGGCCTAAAACTTCAGTGTAGTTGGGAAAATACACTTATATTGAGAAAAAGAAAGTGGGAAAAATAATCAGTATTAATGTATGAATTGTACAATAGCAATTTAGAGCAAAAGGGTGAAGGATGTGCTGAATTAAAGAGGGGAACGGAGCAAGGTGGGGTTAATCAAAGAAAATCTACAAGCTGGATTTTAAACAAAACATACTTTCTCACCTCTTTAGAGTGAATCCATGTCAATGGCTTGATTGAAAGAGGAGAGTGTAACAACCAGAAAAAGAATCAAAGGTAGAAATTAGCAGCCTATTTCTGTGGTACAGCAATTTAATTCATTTAACTGTAATAGAATTATGTGATGAGAATTATATTTTCTTGTTACTCCCTCTTTGAATTACTGGGACAAGGATCACATATACTTCTATTATCTTAAGGTAAAGAATACAGTGATTTGTGAAACCTGAATGTGGAACTGATAGATTTCCCCTTTTTTAAAAATCTATTTTATTGATTATGCTGTTACAGTTGTCCCTTTTTTTTCTCCCCTTTATTCTCCTCCGCCCTTCACACCCGCTTTCACCAGCATTCCCTCACTTAGTTTGTGTCCATGGGTCTTACATATAAGTTCTTTGGCTTCTCCCTTTTCCTATACCATTCTTAACCTCCCCCTGTCTATTTTGTACCTACCACTTATGCTTCTTATTCCCTATACCTTTAACCCCATTGATAACCTTCCCGCTGATAACCCTCCATGTGATCTCCATTTGTGTGCTTCTGTTCCTGTTCTAACAGTTTGCTTAGTTTGTTTTTGTTTTTTTAGGTTCAGTTGTTGATAGTTGTGAGTTTGTTGTCATTTTACTGTTCATATTTTTGATCGTCTTTTTCTTAGATTAGTCCCCTTAATATTTCATTTAATAAGGGCTTGGTGATGATGAACTCCTTTAACTTTACTTTGTCTGGGAAGCACTTTATCTGCCCTTCCATTCTAAATGATGGCTTTGCCAGATAGAGTATCTTGGATGTAGGTCCTTGTCTTTCATGACTTTAAATACTTCTTTTCAGCCCCTTCTTGCCTCTAAGGTTTCTTTTGAGAAATCAGCTGATAGTCTTATGGGAACTCCTTTGTAGAAGTTCTGGGGAACTTCTCCTTCATTGGGGAAGTTCTCCTTCATTATTTGTTCAAATAAGTTTTCAATGTCTTGCTCTTCCTCTTCTCCTTCTGGCACCCCTATGATTCAGATGTTGAAATGTTTAAAGTTGTCCCAGAGGTTCTCAGCTTCTCGTCATTTTTTTTGAATTCTTGTTTCTTCGTTCTGTACTGGATAAATGTTTCTTTCTTCTTTCTGCTCCAAATCATTGATTTAAGTCCCAGTTTCCTTCCCTTCACTGTTGGTTCCCTGTATATTTTGCTTTATTTCACTGTGCACAGCCTTCCCTTTTTCCTCCATATTGCAAACATACTCCACCATTTCTGTGAGCATCCAGATTACCAGTGTTTTGAACTCTGCATCTGTTAGGTTGGCCATCTCTTCATCACTTAGTTCTATTTTTGGAGCTTTGATCTGTGCTTTCCTTTGGGTCATATTTTTTTGTCTTGGCGCGCTATTACGTTGTGAGGGGCAGAGCCTTAGGTACTCACCAGGGCAGGGCAACCCATGTCACTGCCTTGTGGCGCTGTATGTAAGGGAGGGGTTAGAGAGGGAACAATGACGCTTGCTTGGCTCTTGGCCATCATTCAGTCACTTCCCCAGCTACCCACAAACAAATTGGGCCCTTATGGTACTGATTCCAGGGTGGGTGGGTGTGTGTGCGTTCTAGGACCCTGTGGGTCTCTCGACGAGCTCTTCTGTGAGACTGGCTGTTTCTCCGGCTGCTGCAGCCTCCACAGGCTCTTATTGGTAGAGATTTTGAGGCTTTCTTTCCCTGTGCTGGAAGCCTGGGTTGAGAGGTCTCTCTTGCTCCCCAGTTGTTCCTCCCGGCTTATCTGCCTGCAGACGTGTGACCGCCCATCCGCCAGCCGCTGCCTTGCCCTCCACGGTCCGCCAGCTGCTGCCTTGCTGTGTCCCCTCTGCCCCGGCTGCCTGTCTCCACCCCTCCTGCCGGTCTGGATGAGTGTTTCTTCTGTAACTCCTTGGTTGGCAGACTTCCACAGAGTTCGATTATCTGGCAGCTCTGGTTATTTTTTGTTTTTAAATTTGTTGTTGTCCTTCTTTTGGTTGTGCGAGGAGACAAAGTGTATCTACCTATGCCTCCATCTTGGCCAGAAGTCCGGATTTCCCCTTCTTTAGGGTCATACTTTCTTCTTTGAGTTTAAACTGATTGAGATGTGGTTTCATTGAGCTGTTCAGAATCAGGAGAGTGGTTGCCAGCATACTTTGGCCCCATAAATTCTGAGTTGCTAAGCTCTATCTTATTCAACTTGGTTTGTTTAACATTTATATAGACAGACATACGGATATATATATATATATTTATTTATGAAGGTGCTAGTGATTGGGGGTGTGTAGCTGGAAGTGTTGAACATACTTTTAGTGTAGGTTAATAAGTAAATTCTTAGGAATATAGACAAAGTTGGGACATAGCATAACATAATAATCTGTGTCTTTCATTAGAAATCAGAAAACGTAATGCTTCTTATGTGTGCATTAACAAATTTATTGAGTACCTGTTATGTGCTGGCTAATGGTAGCTACTAGTAACGTAGCTGTGAATGAGTAGAGCTTGCAGTGTGGTAGGGAAAACAAACATTAAACATATTATTATACAAGTAATTACTTAGTTCAGGTATGATAAGTATACAGGAAAAAACCTTAGATGTTACCAAAGCATGTAATAGGGTACAGATCTTCCCTGGGGCTGGGGGTAGATAGAGTGGGCAGTGATTAAAGATGATCCCTAAAATTTGAGAGGATGTGGGATGGGGAGAGAAGGGACACATGCAAAGAAATAGCAGATGTGAAGACTGAGATGGGAGTCGAGTGTGTCTGAGGACTAGAAAGAACTCAGAGTGCTGTGGGTGAGGAGACTAGGGAGCTGAGCCTGAAAAAGTAGGCAGGTGCCTGGGCATGTGGGCCTTGTAGGGTATGTTAAGGGTTTTAGACTTTATTGTAAAGCAGTGCAATGTTACGGAAAGTTATAATTCTGCAGAATGACATGGTCAGATCTGTACTTTAAAGGACCATTCTCAGGCTACATGAGAGAAAATGCAGAGGACAGGGACTGGTCGAGGGTAGAGGAAGAGTAGGTGTGGGGAAATGAATTGAGACTCTTGTAATGATGAGAAATGGTGGTGGCTAGGCTACTTGGAGCCATTTTATGGGAAGAAATGGGTAGATTTCAGAGATATTTAGGAGATAAAATTGATGAGACTTGCTAGTTCATTGAATGTGGAGAGTGAAGGAAAGGAAATGATGACTTCCCATGTTTTAATAAGAGCAGCTTAGTGAGTAGGGCCGCCATTTACCCAAATGGAGGGAGGAAGCTGTTTGGTGGAGGGAATATCATGAACTTGATTTAGAAAATGTTGATTTTGAGGTGTTTAAGATACATAAAGTGGAGATAATGCATACATGGTAGGATATAGATATCTAGAGATCTGGATCTGAGATAATATGCTTGGGAGTAGTCGGCTTAAAAGTAGTGTCTGAAACCTGGCATGATGAATATACTTGGTAAATGAGTAAGGCATGCTTAGAGTTGAAGGCTTGGGTAGAGATTGAAGTTTCAAAGGAGACTGAAAAAGAAGAGTCTGAGAGATGAAGAAAAATTAGGAGATTGTGGTGTCCTGTCAATAAAGGAAAAGGGAAGAGCTGGTTATTTGTGTGAAATCCTGGTGTGAGGATTGGAAGTGCATCTGTCAACGTTATCATTATTGGTGCCACAACAAGGGTAAGTTTGCTGGAGTGCTTAGGGCGAAAGTAAGATTAAAGTGGGTTAAATAGTGAATGGAAGATGAGGAAGTGGGAAGAGTGAATCTATATAACTGTTGAAGAGTCTGGCCTTAAAGAAGAGATAAGATAGTCAGTAGGTCACTACAGAGGAATGTGGAACTCAGTGATTTTCTTTAATTTCTTACTGTTATTTTATCCCTCCTTTCTCTGTTTCTTTTCCCCCACTTTCTTAAGATGGCGAGACCTGAACATGTTTAAATGCTCCTGGGAAGGATCCTATAGAGAAGGTGAAGATACAGGAGAGAGTGGAAAAAGTAAATAAGGTCAGTTTTCCTGTTAAGGCAGAGTAGATGGGAATCTAGAGCATCTGCACAGAGATGAGCCTTTGACTTTCTGCACTGTAACAGGAGGGTAGAGGGAGAGATTGGGTGTAGAGGTAGGTAGCTCAGAGTTTCAGCTTGATACCTTTTCCTTTTATTGTCCGCTAGGAGGCCAGATGTTCTCTTGAGAGTAAAGGGCGAGAGGGATGTTGGAGTTTCAGGAAGAGTAGGGAAGATTGGAATGGTGGTTTTAAAGAGGGGAGAATGAGCTGACAGGAAAGTGAGGAGAGCAGCTTGGGTTTGTGGATTTATTGTGGAAATAGTCTGCCTGGTTGTTTGCTTTTTGTCATATAGGCGTGATGAAAGTGGGTGGGTGGGCTTATTGTGGTTAGGGGTCTGCAAAGTGGTTATGAGTATTTGAGTATTAGGAATTTAAATATAAACCAGAGCCAGTCTTTCTTGATCACATCCTAGGTATTGGAAACATGAAGATATAATACAGACTTTCCATCCCGAAGGAACTTCTGTCCGGATGAGGAACCTAGGCATACGTAGATGGATATGATGCTTTAATAAACTGAGCCTCAGAGTGGGGAAGTAACTTATCCAAAACCATGTAATGGAAGAGGTTGGTTCTGAATCCAGGAGATACGGCCACCTATTTCAGAGAGTTGTTACAAGGATTAAATGAGTCACACATTTGGAGCATTTAGAACCCTTAGATACTCAACAAGTACATCATTATTGGGATTATTCATCGCTTCCCGTCCATTTCCATGGTTGCCACCATATTTATATCATACCTTAACTATGGAAATGGTCTAATTAGTCTCTCTGCCTCCTTACCCTACATGTTGTAACCTAGAGACCCATGTTCCCCAAACTCTGCTTTTCATGTCACTATCCTCAAAAACCTTTAAAAGTTTCCCATTGTCGCCCTGGCTGGTGTGGCTCAGTTGGTTGGAACATCGTCCCACAAACCAAAAGTTAATGGGTTCACTTCCTGGTCAGGGCACAGGTCTGGTTGCAGGTTTGGTCCTCAGTTGGTACGCCTACGAGAGGCAACTGATTGATGTTCCTCTCTCATATCAATGTTTCTCTCCGTCTCTCTCCCTCCCCTCTTCTCTCTCTAAAATCAATAAGCATGTCCTTGGGTGAGGATTAAAAAAATTAAAAAGTTTCCCACTCTCTGAATTTCTTGACCCTCAAGACTCAGTAACCTGCCCTAAATTGTCCCTCTAATGCCTCTACTTTCACAGAGGTACACTCCATTCTAGCTATGTTAACCTGCTGAATACTCCCTGAATACCATGTAATCATTCCTTTTTCCTTTCTCAGTGTAGGGCTTAGTTCAAATCTCACTTCCTCCATGAACTCTTCCTAATTTCTCCCAACTACACTGAAGTATTCCTCAACTGAACTATTGCACACATTAACTACTCATACAGACTAAGCTGCATTGATTTTTTAAAAATAACTAGTCATCTGCTTATGAAGATTCAACTCCTGTAACTGATTACAGTTAGCGTACAACATCAATGTGGAGCACTTCAGGTTGGCAGCAAGGTAGCTAGGTGAAATAGCATACATCAGTTACTTAATAGGTGCCAGACATTGTGCTAAGTGATTTTTGTTATTCAGGACCTGTGACTATGAAACTGAACCTCGGAGAGGTCACCTCAGCTTCCCAAGGTGACCAGCTAGTGAATGAGGTTTGTCTGACTCCTTAGGCTATGCTGTAATATTTAAGAAGTGATAATGGAAATTTTCTGCTATGACTGGTATTGCTCTGAAAGGAATTTCAGGAAAGGAGCTTGCAAAATACTTTGTTTCGTTCACTATTCTAAAAGCAAGTATTCATTTGGATACATCTTTTAATGAGATGACAAAACTAAGCCACAGAGAGGGTAACCATCCTAAAATGAATGTCAGAGATATTTCAAAGCAAGAATTCTACAGTTAAGCCCTCCTTCCCTCTTTTTTTTACCCCACATGACTGATCAGTCCTTTTCTACAGTCATCAGTCTTTCTCTTTTATTTCTCATCACACTATTCCTTATTTTTATGTGTCTGGGGAGGTTCTTAAAGCCCCAGAGTTGATGGCCTTCCCTTTTACTTTTTTGTATCCTCAACACACTAGGATTCTTATGATGCCTGGTAAGTAATAGGAGTTAATTAACTTTGAAGGAATGAAGTGTCTTCAGGACTTAGTTCCTTGCTTGGGGAAAAGGGGGAAGGAAATGTATAAAGACCAAATAATTTAGAAACTTGGGTTTATTATTTGCATAGTATGAGTTTCATTATTAAAATGATCTGTGGAAAGCATATTCTTTTATCTGGGTGTAAAGTGGATTTGTACCAAAAATTACCCAGAAGATGAAACTAAATGTTTTGTGATCGTTTATCCACCAGATAAAAAAAAAAAAATCATGTAAATGATATATGTTCATTGTAGAAAAACTTAGTGTGAAAGAGGCAAAATAAAAAAAAATCAGCATATTTCCATTATTCACATATGACCACTGCTACATTTCGTGAGTAGGTTTCCATAATTTTTTCCTATGCACAAAAAGTAAGAAATATGACATGCACACAATTTGGGCCTAAGTTGTTGAGATTGTGCTATAGAAGCAGACACTTATTTAAGAAGCAAAGATTTTCTTCCCTTGCAGATGAACCTGGTATCAATAAATGTTAGCTGCTATTGTTTTATTACAATTGTTATTAATAATGAAATCATTATTTGAGTATACAATATTAAAATGCTAGAGTAAATATTTTTAGTATCTTAAAAGTTGTGTTTTTTGGTCTCAAGTTGTTTTTTGGAGCTCTTAAAAATACTCAGGTTGTATTTTTCTTTTCTTTTCTTTCTTTCTTTCTTATTTTTGGTTACAGAATACTTCAGAGAGTCATAGTTGTGCCAGAAGTCTCTTAATGGCAGATAGAATACAAATAGTTCTGATTCTGTCTGAGTTTTTTAATTCCACATGGCAGAAGGCAAATTGTGCAAGTAAGTAATTCTTTCATTTTCATGTTGCTGTTATGGTTCAATAGTATAGATGTCAGATTTTATTTTAATGAACCTTGAAATCTTTGAATCTATAGAATACTTTTTGTTACTATGTTTAAATGAACTGTGATTAGCATCATGGCTTATTAGTGGGAACTACCTGGGCAAATACTGAAAGGCAGAAAAGTGTAGCAGTTAACAGCATGTGCTTTGCAGTCAGACAGATTTGCGTTTGATTCTAAACTGTCACTTATCAGCCAAAACATACTAGCTGTCAAATCTTAGGCATGTAACTTTGCCTCTTGGGACTTCAGTTTTATCATCTGCAAATTGGTGGTAATAATAGAACCTACCTTACATGATTGTGTTGAGGATTAAACGACATAAATTGTGTAAAGCACCTAACTCTGTACCTGGCACATAGTTAATGCACAAGAAATATTAGGTGTTTAATAATAATTATGATATTTATAATAATCTATCAAATGGTGCTAGAGGTGATGATAATATCTTTTTTTAAAGGCAAAATGTATTTATTTTTATTTTTTAGTTCCCTTATACCCCCTCCCCCTAGCAACCACCACACTGTTATCCATGTCCATGAGTCCTGTTTCCTTTTTGCTCAGTCCCTCCATCCCCTAACCTTTTCCCGCCCCCAGCTGGCTGTTACGCTGCTCTCCATCTATGAGTCTGTCCCCATTTTCCTTGTTAGCTCAGTTCATTAGATTCCACATTTGTGTGAATCGTGTGGTATTTATTTTTCTCTGACTGGCTTATTTCACTTAACGTAATGTTCTCCAGGTCCATCCATACTGTCACAAAGGGTAAAATTTCCGTCTTTTTTTGTGGCCACAAGTAGTATTCCATTGTGTAAATGTCCCATAGTTACTTTATCCACTCATCTGTTGATGGACACTTGGGCTGCTTCCATATCTTGGCGATTATAAATAAAGCTGCAATGAACATACGGGTGCTTATATTCTTTTGAATTAGTGTTTTGGGTTTCTTCAGATATATTCCCAGAAGTGGAATCGCTAGGTCAAAAGGAAGATCAGTTAAAGTCCTGATCTTTTTTACCAGTTTTATAGGTCTGTATGTATTTGTGTAATAAAATGAGGTCTATTTTTAGGCTTTCTTTGGAAAAATTAAAATCACTGTTTCAATTCAGAAGTGTTTGGAATACAAACTGAATTCTAGGCAGTTTTTGTTTTTCATGCCTTATAATTTAGTGAGTGGTGAAAGTTATATTTACAGTAAAACCTAAGGCAGACAAACAGATGCTTTAATAAGGTTATAGAGTCCTTGGGGGAAGTAGAGAATAAATTGAATTTTTGAAAATTTGAAATGACTTCCTGGAAGAGGTGCGTTTTGATCCTTTATGGGTGGGCATGATTTCAATAACTAGAGATGAGAGGAAGGACATTGCAGATAGAAAGGTATCATGGACAGAGGCACAGAGGTATAAAAAAGTAGATGTTCCAGGGTTCTGAAAGCATAATGGGAGATAAAGTTGGAAAGGGAAAGTAGGACTTTAACTGATACAGTAGTTTATCTCTTATGTCAACATTTTCATGCTGCTTAGAATACCAGCATGTATTATGAAATGATTTTAAAAAATAATTTTTAAAAAGATTTTATTTATTTTATTTTTAGAGGGGAATGGAGGGAGAAAGAAAGGAAGAGAAACATCTATGTGTGGTTGCCTCTTGCACGCCCCCTACTGGGGACCTGTCCTGCAACCCAGACATGTGCCCTGACTGGGAATCCAACCAGCAACCTTTTGGTTTGCAGGCCGGCACTCAATCCACTGAGCCACACCAGCCAGGGATAAGAAGTGATTATATATAATAGAATCCTGGGGATTTACAATATCTGGGGAATATTACAGGCAGTGAGAAGTACTGCAGGTTTTAAAAAAGGGATTTTTAACATTTAACCTATTGCTTTTCAAGCCTTTTTTTTTTTTAACTGCAAACACCCCTTTTTTCATGGAGTCCCATTGGAAGGGTAAGACAGAGACCAGTGAGAAAGTTACTACAATAGTTTAGGTAAGAAGCAAAGAAAACATGAAGTAGGGCGTGAGCTGTAGAAATAGAAAGGATAGGCTAGATTAACAATCTCTGTACCTGTAAGTCATTAAGGAGCTTAACTTTGCTTAAGAGCTTGTCTTTTTGTTTAGTTCATAAAAGGGTGTCGTCTCACAAAGCAAGAGGTCACTGGTTTGATTTCTGGTGAGGCCATAGGCCCAGGTTGTAGGTTCAGTCCCTGGTTGGTGTGTGTGTGTGTACGAGAGGCAACCAGTTGATATTTCTCTCCCTCTTTTTCTCCCTCCTTTCCTCTCTCTCTAAAAAAGAAATAAACATTTTTTAAAAAGAAAAACTGTAAAGGGAAAAAGACCCCTTCGTAAGTTTCTTTTGCTTTGCAGTATACCATGGTATATTGAATAATGACTTTCATAATTTTATCTCTGTTGTCAAATTTTCTATTAATTTGAATAGAAGCTTGGTTGACAGTTACCTTTTTAAAAAAAGGAAAAACCTTTATTTTTTGGAGTAAAAATTTTTATATAAATGTATGATGTAATAAAATACCTAAACATGATTAAACAGAGTTTGCCTAACCTGTATAGGAGAGCTCATTTTAAGTATTCTAAAGCCTTTTAGAAAAATCCACTGATACAGAAAAATATGTTAATTACAAATAATTTAAATCAGTTGATTCGAGTAAGTGGAATATGCATTGGGATTCAGTTCTTTTGACTAACATGACTTAATTTATATATTTGATGGATAAAGCATCTTTTCTTTAAAAGGTATTTTGTGACAAAGACTTTACTAATTCAAAGTAGTTTTCTTTTCCAGTTAGTTTTTAAAAAACAACCTTTTGCTGAGTATTTATTCAAGAGTATTGAGTAAATACTCTTTAGAATAAATTCTTACAGTACTTTGTTTTTCTGTGATATATTCTGTCTTGAAAATATTCCTTGATTGAACCTCTGAACAAATGAAATGCTTACTTCCTAATTAAAATTAATTTGGCCAAGACATATGGTCAGACAAAAGAAGCAAGATGCAGAAAGAAGTATGGCACCTTTGGGGGAATTATTGAGCTGGGTGGATGGGAAAGAAAGGAAGATTTATTTTTCATTCTACTTACATTAGTACCCTTTGGATTTTATCCCATATGCATTTTATACATATTCAAAAATATATAAAATTATGCTCTGACTAGTGTGGTGGTGTGGCTCAGTGAATTGAGCTCTGGCCTGCAAACCGAAAGATCGCTGGTTCCATTCCCAGTCAGGGCACATGCCTGGGTTGCAGGCCAGGTCCCCAGTTTGGGGCGTGTAAGAGGCAACCAATCAATGTATCTCTCTCACATTAATGTTTCTCTCTCTCTTTCTCCCTCCCTTCCTCTATCTCTAAAAAGTAAATAAAGTCTTTAAAAATATATAGATAAAATTGAAACAGATTATCACAATGTCCAAATCTAGAGTGAGTATTTGTATGTTAGATGTACTCAGCAAGATTGGCTATCTTTTCCAAGATTATGCATTAAAAAAATTATCTTCCATATGTTGTTTCATTTACATTTTAAAATTTCACCATAATTTCTAAATTTTAAATGGAAATAAAATAATTCTATAAATTTGTACTGCTTAGTTGTTTTCTCTTGGGCATTTTAAAATAATCATCTTAAAGATAATGTGAACATTTTTAAAAATTTGAAGAATTTTTCAAATAACTTTAATTTTTTACTAAAATTTAATAAGGCATTCTTACTTGAGAACATGGTCTTCTCTTACAAAGTAGTGAGAAAGGTAATTTGTAGGATGGAATAAATGAGGAACCAAAGAAGGTGATTAAAACAAATCATCAATTATATTAAATAGTGTTTTTTAATTTCATAACCCTTGTCTCATTTGAGTTTCACAGTAAGCCCAGTGAGGCAGAATGAGGGTTCTGAGAGTGTAAATAAACTGCAGATTGAGACTAGAACAACATTTAAAAGGCTTTGAGATTGTTCATCTGAGTAAATAGTGTTCATGAGTTAATGCCTAATTTTGTTTTTTTTAGAGTTGTTTGACAAATTTATTGCATAGTATCCATTTTAAGAAATGCAGGTGCACTTTAATTAGTCCTTCAAAAGCTTAACATTTATGCTTTATACATGTTTGATATTATGAAAACCTCATCTTTTACTAAAAATATAAATGTAAAAGACTCTCTTTTTTGCTCTAAATACCGATTAATACTACATAAAATTAAAACTAGATAATGTGAAGAAAATTTTAACAGAGTTGCATGTTTTCTAAAGTTAACCCTGATGTCATGCATCAGACATCAGCTTCTGATACATTCTCATCTCTAGCAACCAGATCCCTTAAACCACGAATTTCATGGGGTCCTCACTCTTATTTATTAATGAATGATGCCAAAGCCCTCTCTTTCACCTTTGCATGTAAAAGAAAATCCATTTCTTATCTATCCAGTCATTGTTTATTAAGTCATTGGCCTATAGAAATATGTGAAAGAATACAAGGGATATTTGTTCTTTTAATGAAATGAAAGAAGTCAGTTATATCACACTGTAATTTTATTTTATTTTTAAAAAAGATTTCATATATTTCTTTTTAGAGGGAGGAGAAAGGAGGGAACAAATAGGGAGAGAAACATCGATGTGTGAAAGAAACACTGATTGATTGCCTCTCACATGTCCCCAACTGGGTACCTGGCCCGCAACCCAGGCAATGTGCCCAGACTGGGAGTTGTACTGGCGACCTTTTGGTTTGCGGGAACAACGCCTAACTCACTGAGCCACATCAGTCAGGACCACACTATAATTTTAAACAAATTGTGCCCAATCAGAGTTTGCTTGGGGGAGGAGCTAAGATGGCAGCAGAATAGGTGGAAGCTATGCTTACCTCCTCCCAGGACCAAACTGGAATTACAACGAAAATACAGAGCAATCATTCTAAATAACCAACTAAACACTAGCTGAAGAGAAGTCTTGAAACCAAAGATCTGCAGAAGAAGCCATATCAAGATTGGTAGGAAAGGCAGAGACCCAAAAGGGCCTGGCCCTGCTTCCATGGTCTGTGGCTAAAGTTATGGAGAGATATCTCAGTTGGATGGATTTTCCCTAAGAGTGGGGTCTAAACCCCAGGCCAGGGTCCCCAGCCCAGAGTGATAGAACCAGGAAGAGGTGCCCACATAATGTCTGGCTGTGGAAAATAGCAGGGTTCCTGTCCACCAGGGAGAGACTGGAGTGTGCTAGGTGGCCTTTAAAGGGCCAGTACACAAAATTTTGTTCAGAGCCGCTCACCCTGGGCTCGGGCAGAGGGAGGACGGAGTCAACTAGAATTGTGTGAGGAGAGTCTAGGGTATGTGGCTGTGGGGAGAGAGCTGAGTGGAAAGCCACCAGAACCCATGTGCTGAGTTATACTCTGGCACCATAGACGTCATCTTTCTTGGGTGGAGCACTCCCCATTGAGAGGCATCAGCCTGGGGAAAGCAGTAGACCCACCCTCTGGACCCCTTCTTACCCTACCCTGCGGAGCTAACACCCTACCAAGATGTCAGCTTCCTTGGTCAGGGTGTAGAGGTCTGGGAAGACTCGGGGTGTCAGTGACAGAGTTGTGTGGCTTTGGGGCAGGGGCCATTCTGCCACTTTCCCACGAACCTCATGGCAGATCTGTTAGAACCAGCCTTTGGGCTCTAGCGCTGGTTCTGGAGGCCCCACCCGCCCTGTTCCTAGTGGCTCCACTCTGCTGATGTTAGTGCAAAATCTGGGACAGACCAAGTGGTGTGCCTCTGAGGCAGGGACCACACCCCCCACCTTCTCTAAAGCTTGACCGACATCTCCCCTCACGCGAGATTTACTAACTCCATCTCCATCTTGCTGACTCTTGACCTCCCCACCCTGCTGAACTCTGTCTCCTCCTGGCAGAAGCTGGGACAGACTGAGCTGTGTGGCTGTAGAACAGGGACCATATTTTTGCTTCCCATACCAGAGCAGACCCCTCCCTTCAGGTGGCCAAATCTTGGTCTATTTGGGCCTGATAAACCTTGGCCTCTCTCTGATGATTCCCCGAGACCCCACTCCATCACAAAAGTGTGCAAGCACCTGGCGGGGTGGCAGCTAGACTTGGTATACCCTGAGACATTTACTGAGTGGCCTCAGACCCAGCATTGGCACCGAGTTTGAACCTGTATCGGTCTGATGCATAGCACTCACCTCTGCCTGGTGACTCACTGAGAACCTGTCTCATGCAACTTGAGTACCACCAGAGGTGCTTTCAGCAACTGAACCTAAAGGGCAGCCAGCAGGTGGAGTCAAGTGGAGGCAGGTGTTGGGGGGCCTTGGTACTTTTGCTCATCTCCCCCTGGGCTTGGTACTGGTAAAAACCAGCTTTGGCACACAGCTTAGACCCTCTAATGCACACCCAGGACCAGCAGAGGATCACTGTGGATCACTTTGTACCTCCAAACAGGTTGTCCAGGGCCAGTCATAGGGAGCATTTGACATTGTCCAGCACCAGTGTCCCTCCCAAGAGGCCTCAAGAACAACACACTCAGTGGCCATCTTCAGACAACATTGGCAAGATTGAAGAAGCTTCATAAGTAGCATCTCCAAAGGGAGATTGCGGCAGGTATCAGACCCTGCAGAGGTGAATTCAGTTTAGTGTGGTCAGCACTTCCACAGCAGCTGTGGTTGGGGTTGATTCTCACAGTCAGCCAGCCTGAAGGTTGACCTCATGCACAAATGGGCCAACAGCAATCAAGACTCAGTTACAACAGGAAGACCCACATAACCCATACAGAGGACATTTCTGAAGCACCCAACTCAGGCAACCAAGGAGACTGCACCACTGTGTCCTTCAGGTCACCTACTACATAAGGCCACTCTACCAAGACTGGGAGTCATAGCAGATCTACCCAATACAGAGAAACAAACACCAAGAGACAGCCAAATTGGGAAGACAAAGAAACATCCTTAAATAAAAGAACAGGAGAAATCTCCAAAAAAAGAGCTAAAGGGGAATGGAAGCAAGCAGTTTATAAAATACAGAGTTCAAAAATTGGTACAAGGTTGCTTAAGAAACAGAACTACGACAACATGAAAAAGAATATAGAAACCCTAAAAAAGAACCAGTCAGAAGTGAAGACTACAATATCTGAAATGAAGAATACACTGGAAGGAATAAACAGTAGATTGTTTGAAGCAAAGGATCGAATCAGCAATTTAGAAGACAAGGTAGAAGAAAACACCCAATCGGAGCAGCAAAAAAGAAAAGAGAATTTTAAAAAATGAGGATAGTTTAAAGGACCTTTGGGACAACATGAGAGCAAGGGATCAAGAACCTCTTTGAAGAAGCAATGACCAAAAAATTCCCTAACCTTGTGAAGGAAGAAGACACACAAGTCCAGGAAGGTCAGAGTTCCAAACAAGATGAACCCAGAGAGACCTATACCAAGACACATCATAAATAAAATGGCAAAGGTTAAAGGACAGAATCTTAAAAGCCACAAGAAAAAGACAGTTATCTAACAGGGAGCTCCCATAAGACTGTCAGCTGATTTCTCAACAGAAACATTTCAGACCAGAAAAGATTGGTGTGAAGTATTCAAAGTGATGAAAAGCAAGGGCCTATTTTCAAGACTACTTTATGCAGCAAATCTATCATTTAAAATTGAAAAAAAAATAGAGTGTTTTCCAGATAAGAAAAAGCTAAAGGAGTTTGTTCACCAAACCAGCATTATAAGAAATGTTAAAGGGCTTGCTTGAAGAAGAAGAAGGAGAAGGGAGAGGGGAACATAGTTAAGAGAATAAAATGGCAGTACCTACCTATCAGTAATCATGTTAAATGTAAAAGGCTTAAATGCTCCAATTAAAAGACACAGGGTAGCTGAATAGATAAGAAAAACAGGCCCATGTATGTGTTGTCTGCAAGAGACCCACCTCAGAATGAAAAGTGCACACAAACTGAAAGTAAAGGTATGGAAAAAGACATTTCATGCAAATGGAAAGGAAAAAAAGCTGATGTAGCAGTACTTATATCTGACAAAATAGACTTTAAAACAAAGGCTATAGTAAGAGACAAAGAAGGACACTACATGATGATAAAGGGAGCAATCCAACAAGAGCATATAACCCTTTAAACACATATTCACCCAACAGAGGAACACCTAAATATATAAAGCAAATCTTGCTGGACCTAAAGGGAGAGAGTAATACAGTCATAGCAGGGGATTTTAACACCCCATTGACATCAATGGGTGAATCTTCCATATAGAAAGTCAAGGAATTGGTGGCCTTATATGACACATTATATCAGATGAATTTAATTGATATCTTCAGAGCATTGCACTCCAAAGCATATATTCTTTTCAAGTGCACATGGAAAATTTTCTAGGATAGACTACATGTTAAGACATAAAACAAGTCTCAATAAATTTAATAAGATTGAAATCAAATCAAGCATCGTCTCCAACAATAATGGCATAAAACTAGAAATCAGTCACAAGGAAAAAACTGAAAAATGCAAAAACATGGAGGCTAAATTACATGGTATTAAACAATGAATAGATTAACAATGAGATCAAGTAACAAATCAAAAGATACCTCGAAACAAATGAAAATGAGAACACAACCACCCAAAACCTATGGGACAGAGCAAAAGCAGTTCGAGAGGGAAATTCATAGCACTATAGCCCTATCTCCAGAAACAAAAAAATTTCAAATAAACAGTCTAACTTTACACTTATAGGAACTTAAAAAAAACAACAAACAAAGCCCAAAGTGAGTAGAAGGAAGGCAGTAATAAAGATCAGAGCAGAAATAAACAAAATAGAGACTAGAAAAATACAAAAAATCAATGAAACCAAGAGCCAATTATTTGAAAAAATAAACAAGATTGACAAACCTTCAGTCAGAGTCATCAAGAAAAAAAAAGAGAGGACCCAAATAAATAAAATCAGAAATGAAAGAGAAGTAACAGCTGGCACCAAAAAAATAAAAAGGATAGTAAGAACATATTATGAACAACTATATGCCAAAAAATTGTACAACCTGGATGAAGTGGATACATTCCTAGAAATGTACAGTTTTCCCAAACTGAATCAGGAAGAATCAGAGAATCTGAATACAACTAGTAAAATTGAAGCTATAATAAAAAAACTCCAAACAAACGAAAGTCCTGGACTGGATGGTGAATTTTATGAAATATTTAAAGAACTAACACCTATCCTTCTCAAACTATTCTATAAATTCAGGAGGTGGGAAGACTCCCAAGCTTATTTTATGAGACCAGCAATATCTTAATTCCAAAATCAGATAAAGACACTACAAAGAAAGAAATGGTAGGCCAATATCCCTACCAATGGTAGGACATACATGCAAAAATCGTCAACAAAATATTAGCAGAGTGGATCCAGCAATACATATGAGCAAGTGGGATTTATTCTAAGGATGAAAGTTTGGTATAATATATACAAATCAATAAATGTGATACATCATATAAACACATTATGGCAATAGATTTAGAAAAAGCACTTGATAAAATCTGGCACCTATTTATGATAAAACTCTCAGCAAAGTGGGAATAGGAGGATCATATCTCAACATAATAAAGGCCATATATGACAGACCCACAGACAACATCATACTCAATGGGCAGAAACTACAAGCATTTCCCTTAAGATCAGGAACAAGACAGGGATGTCATCTTTCACCCCCTCATTCAACATAGTACTGGAAGTCCTAGCTGTAGCTGTCAGACAAGAAGAAATAAAAGGCATCTAAATTGGAAAGGAAGAAGTAAGAATGTCATTATTTGCAGATGACATGATACTATATATAGAGAACCCTATAGATTCCACCAAAAAACTATTAGAACTGATAAATGAATTCAGTAAAGTAGCAGGGTACAAAATAAATATCCAGAGATCAGTTGCATTTTTATACACCAATAATGAACTATGAGGGAAACTTAAGAAAATAATCCCATCCACAATTGCTTCAAAAATAATAAAATACCTAGGAATAAATTTAACCAGGGATGGAAAACTCCCATACTTGGAAAAGTATAAGATACTGAAAATAGAAATTGAAGAAGATACCAATAAGTGGAAGCATATGCTATGTTCCTGGATAGGAAGAATTAAAATCATTAGAATGTCCATACCACTCAAAGCAATCTATTGATTCAGCGCAATTCCTCTCAAGATACCAATGGCATATTTCATAGAACTAGGAAAATATTCCAAAAATTTATATGGAGCCACAAAAGACCCCGAATGGCCACAGCAATCTTGAGAAAGATGAACAAAGTTGGAGGAATCATGCCACCTGATATCACAGTATACTACAAGGTTGTAGTAATCAAAACAGCATAGTACTGCCATAAAAACAGACATATAGATCAATGGAACAAATAGAGAGCCCAGAAATAAACCCAACCTTTTATGGTCAAAGATAGTTTATTCAATAAATGGTGTTGGGAAAATTGGACAGATAGGTGCAAAAAAAATGAAACCAGATCATCATCTTACGCCACACACAAGAATAAACTCAAAATGGACTAAAGACTTGAAATTTAGATTCAAAACCATAAAAATACCATACTAGAAGAAAACATTGGCAGTAAAATCTTGGACATATCTCATAAGAACAATTTTTCTGATATATGACTATGGACAAGGGACCCAAAGAAAAATAAACATACGGGACTACATCAAACTAAAAAGTTTTTGCACAGCTAAGGAAACCATCAACAAAATGAAAAGACAACCCACTGAATGGGGGAACATATTTACCAATGATAAATTTGGTAAAAGGTTAACATGCAAAATATATGAAGAACTTAAAAAACTCAACACCAAAACAACAAACAGTCCAATTTACAAATGGGCAGAGGACCTGGCCAGGTGGTTCAATAGTTGTAATGTCATTCCATGCACCAAAAGGCTGCGTGTTTGCCCCCTAGTAGGGGTGCCTGTGGGAGGCAGCCAGTCCATGTTCTCTCTCACATTGATTTTTTTTTCCTTTCCCTTCCTCTCTCTCTCTAAAATCAATAAACAGACCCTGAGGTGAGTATTAAAAAAGAAATGGGCAGAGGACCAGAATAGAGACCTCTCCAAAGAGAACACATAGATGGCCCATAGACCTGAAAAGGTGCTCAGTGTCACTAATCATTAGAAAAGTAATTAACCACAGTGAGGTTATCACCTTACACTTGTCAGAATGGCTGTTGTAAAAAAATCAATAAACAAGTGCTGGCCAGGATGTGGAGAAAAGGGAACCCACATGCATTGTTGATGGAAATGCAGATTGGTGCAGCCACTTCGGAAAGCAGTATGAAGCTACTCAAAAAATTAAAAATGGAACTGCCTTATGACACAGCAGTTCCACTTCTGGGAATATATCTGAAGAAACTCAGCACTAATTCAAAAGAACTTATGCAGCCCTGTGTTCATTGCAGTATTATTTACAATAGTCAAGATTTGGAAGCAGCCCAAGGGCTCATTTAGTATATGAGTGGATAAAAAAGCAGTGGTACCCTGGCCAGGTGCCTCAGTTGGTTTTAGCGTCATCCCATTCACCAAAACGTTGTGTGTTTGAATTCTGGTCAGGGCATGTATGGGAGGTAAACAATCAATCTTTCTCACATCAATGTCTGTCTTTCTGTCTGTCTGCCTGTCTCTGTCTCTCATCTCTTCTTTTCCCTATCTCCCTCTCTCTCTTTAACAAATAAAAGCAGTGATACATTTACACATAATACTTGGCCATAAAAAAGAGGGAAACCTTACCTTTGTGACAGCATAGATGGACCTGGAGAGCGTTATGCTAAATGAAATAAACCAGTCAGAGAAAGGCAAGTACGATTTCACTCGTATTTGGAATCTAATGAACAAAATGAACTATCAAGCAAAACAGAGACAGTACTGTAGACAGCAGGTTGACAGCTGTCCGGAGGCAGGGAGTTTGAGAACTGAGTTAGGAAGTTGAACAGATTGAGAAAACAAGGAAAAAAAGAAAAGAAAAAACTCATGGACATGGACAACAGTGTGGGGATGGCCAGGGGAAGAGGGTGTAGGGGAAGGTGAAGGATGATACGCAGGGGATAAATGGTGGTGGCAGGAGACTTGACTTGGGGTGGTGACCATACAGTACAGTGTACAGATGTGTTGTGAAACTGTGCCTGAAACCTGTATAGTGTTGTTAACCAGTGCCATCCCAATAAATTCAATGAAAAGGGAAACAAATTTTGCCTAGGATGTTGTCATTTTGTTTTTTAGGAAATCAGAATATACTACCCCAAAATATGGGGTATACGAGACCAGAATATGCCACCCTAAAATATGACCCTATCTGCATAAGGCTCATTTTGAGCTAATTATTTTGAGAAATAGCAGGCACAGGAGAAGCTCTGAAAACAGAAGTTGTAATATTTTTAAGGGAAATTTGTATTTATGAAGAAAATCTTCATGTGTAAGAGGGTCTCTGTATATCAGCCAGGGAAGGATGGCTCTAAATCACAGGAGAATCTTACAAGTGGAGAAGACAGGGATGTAAATACACGTAACAAACTTCATACTTGTTCACCATGCTTTTCCTTGTCATCTCCCCATAGCCGCCTCCCCATCCCCTTCTTTCTTTGTTTTAAGCTAAAGATTTAAGCCTGAATTCTAAGACACCTCTTCATTTTACCTGTGCATCTTTCACGTTTATATGAGATGTGCAAGTTAATAAACTTCTGTTTGTTTTTCTCGTTAATCTGTGTTTTGTTTTAGGGGCTCCAGCTGAGAACTTAGAAGGGTAGAAAGAAAATTATTATTTCTCCTCTACAGTGTGTGTGCATGTGTGTGTGTTTGTTATGAAATAATATAAATATTAGGAGAATTTTTTCTGGATTATTGGTTTTTTTATTTAAACACAAATAAGTTTTCTGAGAACTTGTGTGAAATTGTTAAACACAAGCCACTAACCCATTTGTCGCAGTCACCTTTTTGCCATGATCTATCTGTTAAATTTGCAAATACACAGCTGCTAAGTGATGCCAACAATAAGGATCTTTAATACTAAACAATATGGAGTCCATTCAGTCTAGTACCTGAATGATAAAATGAAAAGGAAAAAAATTACAAAGGAAGAACAGAAACTACTGATGTGTTTTAAAATTTTGTTTTTGCCTTCTCTGACTGGCTTATTTCACTTAGCATAGTACTCCCTAGGTCCATCCATACTGTTGCAAATGGTAAGGTTTCATTCTTTATCATGGCCAAGTAATATTCCATTGTATATATGTACCACAACTGTTTTATGTACTTGTCTGTTGATGGGCACGTGGGTTGCTTCCATATCTTAGCTATTGTAAAAAATGCTGCAGTGAGCATAGAATAATTATTTTGAATTAGTGTTTAGGGTTCCTTCAGATATATTCCCAGAAATGGGATCACTGGGTCAAAAGGCAGATCCATTTCTAATTTTTTGAGATATCTCCATACTGTTTTCCACAGTGGCTGCACCAGTCTGCATTCCCACCAATGCACAAGGATTCCCTTTTCTTCACATCTGCACTAATACTTGTAGATTTATTGATGATAGCCATTCTGACAGGTGTGGGATGGTATCTCATTGTGGTTTTAATTTGCATTTCTCTGATTATTAGTGATGTTGATCATCTTTTCCTATGTCTGTTGGCAGTCTGTTGGCAGTCCTCTTTGGAGAATTGTCTACTCAGGTCCTCTGCCCATTTTTTTTGGATTGGATTTTTGTTTGTTTGTTTTTGTTGTTTTTTTTGTTGTTTTTTTTGTTTTTTTGTTTTCTTTGGTGTTGAGATGTATGAATGCTTTATACATTTTGGGTATTAACCCCTTATTAGATGTATCATTGGTGAATGCCTTTTCCCATTTAGTAGGTTGTCTTTTCATTTTGTTGATGGTTTTCTTTTTTGTACAATCTTTTTAGTTTGATTTTACTTATATGTGGAATCTAAAGAAAAACATAAATGAACAAATTGAAAGACTCATACATGCAGAGAACAGACTGATGGTTGCCAGACGGGAGGAAGGTTGAGGGACTGGTGGAAAAGGTGAAGGGATTAGTAAATTCAAATTGTTAAGTTACTAATAATCATGGGGATGTAAAGTAAGACATAGGGGCTATAGTCAGTAGTATTGTAATACTAAGTATGGTGCCAGGTCGGTATTGGAAATATTGGTGGCGGGGGTGGGGGAACGCTTTGCAAAATACATGATTATGCTGTACACCTGAAACTAATACAAAATAATATTGTATGTAAACTGTAATTGAAAATAAAATTAAAATATTTGTTTTTAACTGAGACTTAAATCAGTGTGATCCATTTTGTAAGAGATGTCTTTTGATAGAAAATGACTGTTTGTTTTGCGTATAATTATAGAGGTAAAAATCTTTTAAAATGAATAAGTGGCTATTAGAATTTGAAAAAAGAATATTATTAAAAATGTAAAATATAAAAGCTAAAATATTGTTTTAAAGAATATTAAAATTAATACACTGCCCAAACCACTTTTTCTTATTACTGATCTAGTTGTGGGTTGGTACCTCGTCTTTGCAGTTATTAGAAACAAAGGCTAGAACCATGTATTACTCCCATCTGTTCTATCTTTAGATTCCCTATATCTTTGAACGATATTAATGTCAGTAGGTAATGGATTTTTAGAAATTGATGGAGACTCAAAAGAAGTGTTAAGAGTTCAACTCTTCCAATTCACATTACAGATAACATGGAAACCAGTTCTTGTGGAGAATGAGTGGACTGCTAAGAAGTAAAGAAAATATATCAAAGAATTCTTCTGTACAGAATTTTGAAACTGTTATCAGAAGTGGATTGTGGACATAAATAAGAATAGCCATTAAAAAAAAAGATTGTAAAAATTTATTTTAGAGAGGTGGGAAGGTAGGGAGAGAGGCAGAGAAACATCGATGTCTGAGAGATACATCCATCGGTTGCTTCTCAAACATGCGCCCAACTGTTAACCTGGCCAGCCATCCAGGCATGTGCCCTGACTGGGAAACAAAATGGAGACCTTTTGGTTCACAGGCAGGCACACAGTCCACTGAGCCTCAGGGCGGAATGTCATTTATGTAAGATTTTTAAAAACATGTAAAATGGTTCTATTGTTTTCCCAGTCTTTACCTTAAGCCTCTATATTAGTATTTCAGGCAAAATTCCCAGCAGCTTCTTTCTCTGATCTCCAACTTACAATAGATTAGAAAGGGCATATGAAAAAAAGTTAGCCTGTTTTATGCAACAGATGACTCACTAGCGAAGTTGGGACACAGAACTACTAAATTTGGCATAGAAAAAGGATCAAAAAGCATATGAATTTAGGTAAAATTAATGCAGGGTAAATAGTGTTATGCCTAAACAGCACTAAGAGTACCCTTACTAAGGCAGCATTTGATAACTGATGTTCATGATTAGGACATTGTGCTGTCAAAAATCAGTTTAAGTTTTATTTGATATATTGTTTTTGTAAGGAGAAGAGAATATGTGATTATTTTAAAATTGTCATGAAAATGCTTATGATAGAAAAAATAACCTTTGGAAACTAAAAGGGGTAAATTTCATGTATGTAGAAAATTCTCTTATGTAGAACACTTCAAGCTTCTTTGAATAAAGAACTACTCTAGTCCAAAACAGAAGGTGATAGCTTGAGAGAGAATTGGCAGTATATAATTGTTGCTTGAGATATATTAATATACTTTCTTTGGTCTTTTTTGACAGATTGTTTAACGAACAAAAGTGAAGAATTATCAAATAGCACGTTACGCTTCCTCAATCAATTTAATAACACCTTGACCTGCTTTGAGCATAACCTTCAGGTATTTTGTATTGATACTTGAAATTGAAATGCTGCCTTGCACAGATGAATAATAAATAATTCCAACTCTTATGATATTAATTGTTGGTCTTTATATACACAACGTAGAGAAGTTAGTGGACGTCAATGTCTGCTAAGTTCTTGCATTGGTAGCCTTTAGGCAAATCATGAAAACTTCAGGGGTTTTTGGTAGGGTAGGGATAGTAAGATATGTGTGGCCTACCTTCAAGTTTTTTGTAGTGAGGATCCAATGAGTTAATGAGCATGAACACATTAACTGAGGCATATGATTGTTTAACTAAAACATAATGTTGCTCTGACAGTAATTTACCTTGACTTTGTTTATGCAATAAGGTATTTGCACTGTAATATGATTTTGTCTGTTTATAGGAAGCTTATTCTTTGCATCAGTATTTGTTTACGTGTTTAGTAGGTAACTTTGAGTGCTGAATTATAATATAAAAAGTAGCCTTCAACAAACCTCTGGTGATTTTTGGTTTCTCCACCTCTGATCCTTGAATGCTGGTATTGGAACTTTCCTGGTGGTGGTGAGGGGTGAGATTGGAATTCTGATAAAATCATAGTTTTGAAACCTGCTTAACAAGTAGGTAATCCCCACAAATAGATGTAAACATATTTAGGATATAGATATGCATGATTTCTTCCTTATTACACACAATTTGGTATTTCTCTGACAATAATAAAAACTATTAGATGAGCATTTCGTAAACTGTGTTCTGCAAGATGTTAATAGATGGCCCATGTACTAATAAGGTTGGGGAATTCTTCAGAATTTTAGTGGACTGATGTATGTTGTAAAACTCTAAATGGTAATTTTTGTGTACAGCATTTATTAAACCTATTTTCCCAGAAATTCTTTGGTTTAAGAGATTAGTATTCTGATAAGTATATTTTAGGGAAATTAGCACTTTCTCTGGGATGTTAGTTGCATATATTTTTCTTTGTTTTTTGTCTTTTTATTGTGTTTTTTGTTAGGAAGAAATTTTAATTTTTATGTTGTTAGATTTATCAAAAAAATTTTAATGGCTTGCAGATTTTGTGTTATACTAGAAGGCCTTTTCCCCATTTGAGATTATTATTTTTTTAATTCCTGTGTGATTTCTTTTAGTAGCTTTGTGGTTTTTATTGTTATGTCAAAATATATATGCATTTTAAATTTTAATATATATGGCTAAATTACACTCTCCCATCAAGGGTTTGTGCTCAGTTTTTGATTGAACCAATTTGGCTAAATATACAATTGTTCTGTGAAAAGCAAGCAATGGGCTATTTCTTGTGGCAGAACTAAAGGGAGTCTTAGTTTCTCTGTCAAATTGATGGTGATAGTAACATTGTGGGGACTATATCATTTTAAATCCTCTTATTTTCTTTTCTCTTTCATGCAAACATTTAGTTAATATAGCATTTTCCAGGCTGCAAAGTAAAGAATAAAGTGAACTGACTCTTTAGAAAACTTGTTCTTAGAAAGACAAGTGTCAGTCCTGAAATTGGAAAAGACTGAGGTTTGCTAACATAGTATATTATATGTTATATCCATTACCCTCATTTTACGTTATACGGTTCCTTGGTGTTAATCCTTTTTTGTTGGGAAGAAAAGCCTGGATTATAAGCCTTGGGGTACGAGGGCTGTGCGGGGAGGTAGTGTTCGTGCCTTTTCCTTTCCCATTAATAAGCCATCTCTGTTGAAGTCATCACAGGCAAGGGCATATTTTATTTATTTGATGAAAGTAGCATAGATAAGAGCAAATATATTAAATGACAAGATAATCTAGGAAATTTTTGGTATTTAGGTATTAATAATTTGGCAGATGAGCTAGCATTGTCCTCAGTTAACAGTGGCTAGTGCAGTGGTTTTCAGAATTTAGGGCGAACAGGAAAGTGCCAAATATTTTGCTGTATGTTTACATACCAGCTTTCTAATCCTTGGGACCTATAGTACAGGTAGGGTAGTCCTCTTTTAGAGGTGATAAAACTGAGGCTCAGAGTGACTAGCACCCTGCCCAACATCATAGCCCAGCACTTTAGCATACCGTGTATCCTGTTTCCTAGGAGGGCAGTTGCTTACATTAAAGAGATGTAATGTTCATTGTGTGTATCACATGTGCCTTTGACATTTTAGGGGAGCATGCACAGTCTTCTACAGTTAAGAAATTATTCAGAAGTATGCAAAAACTGTCTCAAAGCATATAAAAATCTGACTAGTCTGTACAGTGAAATGCAAAAAATGAATGAACATGAGAATAAGGCCGAATCTGGAACACATTTATGCATTGACGTGGAAGATGCAGTAAGTACTTTGCTTCTAGTATGATTATGATACATACATATTTTACAATGTCGTTCAATGTACCTTAAGTATTATTACCCCTTTCAGAAGTATATTGGAATCTTCATTTGATATCTTCAACCAGAAATAACCAGCTCTAAAGTAGTAAAGTTTTAGAATATCCTGATCTGTCAAACTAAAATGGAAATTAATCAGTTTTCATAAGTGAGTCGATAATTTGGTACATTTTTTTTAGTTTGGTAATGTGTGTCTTTTTCTGAGATATGAGCTTCATTATATGTGTACATACTAGTTTCTTATGTTTGTGTTGCTAATTCAAGCACTCTCTAAGTTTTGCTATCGTGCATTTCTGAATCCATTCCTTAATTCCTATTCCATTGCTTTATTTCTTTATATCTATTACTATCTGAAATATTTTATTTGTATACTTACTTATAGTCTACCTAAAATATACACCACACGAGGATAAGGACCTCCTGCCCTTTTTTGTTCACTGTTCAGTATTTAGAGCAGTGCCTGGCATATAGCAGACCATTAGTAATATGTATTGATTGTAGGAATGGTCAACAAAAAAGCTTTTTTTCTCCCTTGTATAGCCTGCTTTTTCATAGGCTACCACAAGATGGCGATCATGCCTTTTTATGGGAATATGATGTCTGAGTATTAAGGCGTTAGAGCAGCAATTTTCAATCTTTTTCATCTCATGGCAGTCATAAACTAAAAACTAATTCTGTGACACACCAAAAGATATATATTTTTTGCTGATCTGACAAAAAATAGGCATAATTTTTATCCATTCACACCAGGCGACTATTATTGTGTTGGCTGTTCTCATTTTTTTTATTTGCCAATCTAAGGGAGAAGAGGTCATTGCCCATGACTAAATAGTGAGGTGTTGCATGTTTTAAAAAGTCTTGGAATGCACTGGTTGAAAATCACTACATTACAGGAAAGTGAGATATTGTTGGCTAAAAGGAGAGAACTTAAGGTCAAACTTGATAAACTTAATTGTTGAGAATGATGAGTGTGAATTATCATAGCAACGCAGAGTTAATTATAGTGGATCAATAAGATTTAGGATGGCAAAAAGCATGTAAAATAATTCACTCCGGGGATTTTTGTTGTTTTTTTATTGCTTTATTCCCAGTGTCTACAATAGTACCTGGCTTCTCGTAGGCTCTCAATAAATAATAAATATACATTTAAAATAATAGTCTATTTTACTATTTTTAAAATAAATATGAAAATGAATATTGGTTCCGTGACATAAGTGGGATTACACAGGAAATCAGCATGTCCACCTATTTTGCAATAAGCAGACTTGTAGTGAACACATACTATTTGTAAACCATTTGTAAACCATATCTCAATTAATCAAAATAGTACTATTTGTAAACCATATACTATGTATGTACTATTTGTAAACCATATCTCAATTAATCAAAATCCAGGTGAGAACAGTTTTCTACATATAATTTGATAGTTTCTTTACATAAGCCTGTTTGACAGAAACCACTGTTGCTCCTAACTTGTATTTATTGTATGCTACTAAATAAGATATTATCTAATAAAGTTTCCGTGACTCATTAGGTATTATGTGCTTAAAAATTATTTGCCACAAATGTGAATCTTTTATAATATCTCAGATAAAATATTAAGTATTTTATAGATAGAGAAGCCTTATAAAGCTGATATTTTTATTTTCATCTAAAAATATGGCAGTAAGCTTAGAGATTACATATGTAACATGAAAAATTTTCCTTTGATTTTGTAAGTCTTCCCCCTACCCCAGTTTTATTGAAGTATAAATATTAAAGTGTTATATAATAAGATGATTCGATATATGTATACACTGTGAAAGGATTCCCACAGTTGAGTTAACACATCCATCACATCCCATAGTTACCTTTTTAAATCTTTTTTAATGAATGAAGCATAGTCTAACTATATTTTTATTGATAGAGTTTCTCTGAACTCTGTGAAAGATTGACATTAGAAGGAACAGTATTATGAATTTAGGATATGAAATTTTTATATGGGTATAAAATTATACAATGACTAATTGTGAACCATTTTCTTCCCTGGCAGAAGAAATTGTCCTCAACTATCCATAGATTTTCTATGACATGTATTTAGTCTAAATTCTGAGTGCCTGTTTAGTTATTAACAAAATAATTGCATGAAATTGTAGACAAATATAAAATAGAGTAATATTATTTGATATTGTTTCAGATGAACATTACTCGAAAACTTTGGAGTCGAACTTTCAACTGTTCGGTCCCTTGCAGTGACACTGTGCCTGTAATTGCTGTTTCTGTGTTTATTCTTTTTCTACCCGTTGTCTTCTACCTTAGTAGCTTTCTTCACTCGGAACAAAAGAAACGCAAACTCATTCTACGTAAGTGTCTTTTTACAATTGTTCATTTATTTAGCTAAAAACTTGTATTTTAAAAATTTAGGCCTGTTTTAGAAATGGTATGTACTCTGAGAACTCAAACTATATTTGCCTAAGACAGTTCTATACTTCAAGTATTATAGTTATGCTTACTAATGAAAGAGATGTGTAAGAAGTTTTTTAAGTGCTGATAATCAAAAGTCAACATACAGTATCTTTCCGATGCTTTGTTGAGAGAGCTAGATTCCATGGGAAAAGGCTGGCGACAGCAGAGGAATAAGCAACAAACACTTTACAGAGCTTAAGCGGCCACAGTAGGTAGGTAGAGACGCCTTTTAAGGCCCATTGGAGCCATAGCAGAAGCACCTAAGAGTACAGCAGGCGAGGATAAACTATAGTTTACACACAGTTTGTTTATGAAAAAATTGAAATTGCAGTTGCAAGAACATTACTTGACATACAGCATGTGCTTGATACAAATTCTTTTCCTTTGTTCCCCTCAAATAAGGCAGAGCAGGAAAAGCTAACTAGAAGATCCCACCTAGCAGAAGAAAAGTGACTCTAAGTCTCTTGAGTTTCTTGTTTGTTAGCAGAATGAAAATATAAGCTTATCTTTCAGTAATTTTAGTTTTTTAAAAGAAAATGGCTTTTTTCTGAGAAAAAAGTTAAGCTTTTTTCCCCTCTCATATATTATTCCTAGTCAAGAAACCTATGACATAAAAACTCTTTCAGCTGTAAATTTCTTTCTAGCACTTAATGGTTTTTCTAACTTTGTTTCTAATATATCTAACTAAAAAAAAAAAAAAGGCTACTTGTACACCAGTTTGAATGGAATTGGGAATGTCTTAGCACCTTAAAAAGCTAGCTACTGGAGAGGAGAATCTCTATCATGTTGTATTTAGTAAAGCTTTTTGAAGATTGCCGGCTTTCAGTAAGTATTTAATACCTCAGTCCTAAAAACACTTATTTAGAATAATAACATAATAGTGCAGGGACCTCACTATTGAGAAACTTCATTTTTCAACGCTTGGTGTACTTTTAACGTTTAGCATCTTATTTGCCATGCAAATCTGTGTAACTCTATGAAAGTATTTACAGCTTCTCATCAGGGTTTTTGTTTGTTTTCACAGTAAAACTCACTATCATCTGCCTGCTTGTACAAGCCACAAACCTTCTCCTCTTTTAATTTCTTAATTTTTTTCTTTATTTCCCCATCTCCTCCTTCCCTTCCTACTTCTCTTTTTTCGCTTTTCATTGAATTTATTGGGGTCATACTGGTTGACAAAATTATAGAGGTTTCAGGTGCACAATTCTGCAACACATCATCTGTACGCTGTATTGTGTGTTCACCACCCTAAGTCAAGTCTCTGTCCATCACCGTTTATCCTCCCATACCCTCCTCCACTTCCCTTGCCCCCCAATCAATCACCACACTGATGTCTATATTCATGAGTTTTTCTCTCTTTTTCTTCTTCTCTACCTCTTTTCAGTTCATCAACGAGTATTACCAACCCTACTTCCAAAAATATTTTTTTAAATTGTCTTTTCTTAGCCCAGGTCATCCTCTGTTATCTGCACTGATGTAGGGATCTCTTAACTGGCACCCCTGCTTGCATCTTGACCCACTACAACCCGTTCTCCATATAGTGGCTAAAGTAGTTTTTTAAACACAAATTTTATTATGCACCTCTCCAACTTGAAACCCTTGATGTTTCCCTAGAATAAAATCTAAACTTACTTCCAGGGTCCACTCTCCAAGCTGTATGTGACCTGGCCCCCATCCACCTTTCTATTGCGTCCCCTCCTCTCCTTGCTCATGCGGCTCTGAGCGGATAGTCTGGCCTTCTGTGTGCACCTCTCAAATCCTCATTCACAGTGCCTCTTTCCAAGGCTCTTGTACTGGCCCTCTCCACTTTCCTTGACTAGTGCCTTGTCATCCAGGTCTTAGATCAAAGGTTGCTTTCTCAGAGAGGCCTTTTATGCCCCACTCCAACCTAAGAATGCACCCTTCTTTTAATTCTTCTGTAACATCTTTCTTTTAATGGCACTTAATCCTTATTTAAATAAACTTTTAATTTATTTTCTACCTTATTTGTTTGTCTGCCTTGGCTCAGCTGTAAGCCCCATCAGAACAAAGACTTTGTTTGTCTTGTTCACCAGTGTATCACCAGCATCTACAAAATACCTGGCCCGTAGCAAGTGCTTAGAAATATTTGTTGAATAAAAACATTTTACGTAATATTAGCATTTCCTAGAATGTGTTTCCCAAAATACTAGTCCTGTAAATTATTTTTTATGAGCTTCATAATATAGCTGAATATAAATTAAAGACTCAGATTACATTCCCAAAATTTGATAGAACTTTTGCATAATAGCTATTAATGTTACACAGAAACATTGTTTATGAATTAAGCTATAAATGTAAGGAAATGTTAGTGTAAGCGAATAGTTTTTGTGCTATTACTTCATGGACATTTTAATTTACTTTTCTTTATGCCGTCATTTTATATGTCCCCATTCATCAAG
The DNA here is from genome assembly GCA_004026545.1 of Mormoops blainvillei. Lineage (NCBI taxonomy): Eukaryota > Metazoa > Chordata > Mammalia > Chiroptera > Mormoopidae > Mormoops > Mormoops blainvillei. Next base: position 54,985 of record PVJD01009445.1, read on the forward strand.
TCCTCTGGTAAGAATTAGGGATAAAAAAAGAAGGTACAATACAGCAAGTCCTCAAATAACTTCGTTGTTTTATTATAATATTGATGAGATGCCGTAGGAACTCAACTGTTCCTTATATAATTAATCCATGGTAAACTTGGTTTTGTTATACTTCTCTTAAAGTCACAGAACCTATTGCACATTCCCTCAGAGAATACACTGACCATAATCCAGTTATTACAGCAAATGTGGTAGAGGTATATGTAGTGTGGTTGGACCACAGATGAGGGTAAGATTAACTCTTCATTATGGGTGTCGGAAGTCAGCATTAGATGATTCCTGGGGTAAAGTTTGAAAGGATGTAGGGATTTGTCAGAGAATAAACAGGCAAAGAAGTTATAGGTATAAATACTCACTGTTATTGCTGATTAGTTTAGTGGATTTGGTACTTAGTAGAAACTAGATTACTTCTAGTGATTTTAAACAAGATAATTGGAATAAAAACCCTCTTGATTTAGTTTACCTCTCAGACCCCTGAAGACTTAAGAAGTAGACTTTTAGCTTAGGCTGAAGCAATACACTGTTTTAGGAAGTGGTGTTGTCATCTTGACTTACAGTGAAGGTCAGGAGAAACCCTGATAGAACCCTGGCTCTTGTTCCTGTCTGTATATCAGAGTTGTCTGCTGAGCTTAAAACAAAGACAGACAAAAAACCCATATGCCTAGGTCCCAATGCAGACCTTCTAAATCATGACCTCTACTCTAGTACTGAGAACCTCAAAAGTATGTAGATTCCTACTTATCCAGTGTAAGATACTTTTACCATGGCCTGATTGTTTTTCATTTCTGGACAGGAGAAACATTCATATTTACCTGTAAGTAGAAAACAGATTACCAGGCCAAATAGCCATGATTTTTTAATTAACCCTAATGGCTCAGTCCTATTAGCATTATAATAAAAATTGATTGTACATGTTTTATTAACAGCTGTATATGTTTGTGTATGTATTTGTGCATGTATAATATACAACTCACTTTTTTTTCACTTTGTAAGCCACTTAAACTTTTTTTTTTAACATTGCAGAGTTATTTCATGGAATTAAAAATATTTATTGAATTTATTAGGGTGACATTGGTTAATAAATTATCTATGTTTCAAGTATATAATTCTATGATATATTATCTGTATATTGTATTATGTGTTCACCACCCAAAGTCAAGACTCCTTCTGCCACTATTTATCCCACCTTTACCCTCTTCTACCTCCCTATACCTCCCTTTCCCTCTGCTAATCAGTATACTGTTGTCTGTGTATATGAACTGAATTCTTTTAAGAGAAATTTAGATTTGGGTTTGTAACTTAGACTTTTGAATGTGTAATTTTATTATACCTTACAGCACCTCCATTTTGTGAGTACTTTCCACCTGTATTACATATTTAAGGTTGTGATGTTCAGTGTGATATAAATTATGTCTGTTTTACTTGGTACTCTTTCTGACAGTCAAATGCAGCTTCTAGCAAAATTGTGTTTTTAGAGGTAGATAAAAATAGACTGAGGTCTTAATTCTTAGAAGATGGAACCTATTCTGATTCAATTATAGAAGTAACAGATGAATACTTTAGGTTTTGAATACTATAGTTTACATAAAAGTAATGAATAATCATGTTTAGAGAATTAAATTTAAGTTAAAATTTAATGTTTTTGATTTATATAGCCAAACGTCTCAAATCCAATACCAGCTTTGCAAACGTTCAAGAAAATTCAAACTGAAACCTACAAAATGGAAAGTTAACATCATATCCCATGGATGAATGGTGGAAGATACAGCTTCGTCCAAAAGAAGATAAAGTTCTTAAGAAATGCAAGGACTTCATATTTATTTTTAAAGAAGAATTTTCAAATTTTCTTTCTTTTTCCACCTCCTTTTTAAGGGTTTGGGTATTTTTAATTTACAGGCATAGCAATGTTGTCTATTTTAAAGTGTATTTGTTACAATAACAAAAGATGCAAGAACAATCTTTGTTTTATTTTGTAGGCATATTATTACTATTTGAGACTTCCGGTATCTTCTTATTAACAGTATCTCAAGTAGCAAAGTTTTTGAAGACTAACAGTTAAAAATTAATCAGTTACAGCTAAGACTTTGAAAAAGAAATATACTTGCCAAAAAAGTAGCAGGTCCAAAAATTAATTTAAATTACCATTGCAGTATTATTGTTACATATATACTTAATATGTCATATGTTATAAGTAATATGTAGTTCAATCTCTAATTTCCTTAGAGTCATTTTTGAAACCACGAATTATAAGCCACCCTAACAATTTTTAGAAGGGGGAAGGCACATTGCATTTATCTTTGTAAAAAGATTTATGAGAACCGGTTTCTTACTTGACTTTTATAAATAGTATTTTACACCTTATTTTTGCCTTTATTTCATAAGTAATTTGAAGTCATTGGACTGCTTTATTATATTCAGGACAAGATGGATTCTTTTTATACCAGGGATTTGCATTGTGAATTACATTAAGTTATTTGGCAGTTTATAATTTATAGCTATTTTAAATCAAATGTAGCATTATCACACTGTATTTAAGTTGTGACTTTTTAATGGAGATATTATCTTAGGATATATCGGGATTTTTGGAGGAGAGAAAAAGGAATAGCAAAAAAAACTTAAGGTTTCGAAAACGGACAGGGACCTGAGGGGATACCCACAAGAGGGCTGTTAAATGGTTCATACTAGAGGTGTGAGTCAGAACCAGAGCCTGATACAAAAAGCAGTTAGGTCAAGGATGATGCTTATGTTTTCCTAAATTATTTAAGTCAGGTAACAGTGATATGATTGATAAGAAGTCAGATATTTTACTCTCAGAAAACATTCTATTTTGGAATGTTTGTATCAATCTTTTTTTTAAAAAAAAACTTCATATCAGAATTGTTTACAATTTTTCCCCCTCAGGTTTTTAGTGTTAAGTATTTCATTTGTTAATTTCTTCTTGCTTTCTTGGTGGAAATAGGCTTTGTATTAAATGTTGAGAAACAAGAGTTTGGTTAAACGTTAAAAGAATTTGAATACCTTAGTGTACTGTAAAATACTCTATAGAGAGACAAGAAAGTGTTTTTATTTTATTTTTTTAATGTTTACCATATAGGCAGATGAAATAAAAGGCTCATCTTTGGATATGTAACATATCCACAAGCTGTTAACAGTTTCTCTCGTCTGCTGTGATCCATTAAAAATGTGCTGGGGTTTGTTCTGTTGTTATTGTTCCTGCTGCTGATACTAATAGCACTATTATGATTTGAAGCATATAGTTGAGGACCATTGAAAGCAATCTTTCATTAATGCAGATAAAACCAGTTTACATGTGCAAAGGTATAAAATGACATACTCAATTCTGTAAGTAGTGACTCTGAGCACTTTTGAATATTATGTGTTTCTAAAAACCATTGCTTTGGAAATGTTTGCTAATAAGCACTTTTAAAAAGAAAAGGCAGACTTTACTCTTTTTCTGTTGAGTCATTGCTCTTTAGAAGTAGTATCAACAATAGATTTCAAAAATAACTATTAAGTACTACACTGAAGTGTGTAAACATTTCATTTTTTAGTCATATTAGAAAATTCTTTGCATAGTTCTGAATTCTTAGACACTTAGCATATGTGTGTACAAGAACATCTTTAGTTTTCTTGACAGTTTCAAATAAAGAAATTAGCTTAAGGAAATTATAGTGCCATATTTGATGTTAAATACCTTTTTAAAACTTCAGCTGTAATTAAATATCACATTTTAATTCTCCAGATACTGAGTTTAAATATCTACTTTAAAAGTACCATTTATCTTACAATTTTGTTTCAAATAAAAAATGTAGTTTTGGATTTTGTTGTTGTTGGATTTGAGAGGTAGGAATAGCATCAGCTATCTAAAGTTAACTCTAAATTAATGAATAACTCTAGGGTTTAGTTGGTAAATGTTACTTCTAATGGGACCAGTACTTTGCAATGTTCTATGGATGGGCTCTACTTTTTACTGCAATGTACTCCTTAAAATGAAATGTTTTCCCAGAACAACATTGTAGTTGGGTAGCATTTCTGACCAAAGACTTGACATCAGGGAAATAATAGACATCACCAGCAATGAATTATGAAAGCAAGAATATACTAGTAACCTATGTAATGTTTTAAAATGGAAAAAAAATATGTTCCAAGTATATATATATATATATATATATATATATATATATATATATATATATATATTATGAGCTAGAAGACACCTTAGAGGTCATCTGGTCATGGAATCCTAGAGTTGAATGGGGTCCTTAAAAACCAGTTAATGCAGCCTTCTGTCTGCTGCACGGGTTCCCTCGAAAAAGTTGATCACTTGTTTCCTGTCTTCTTAACTAAGGAAGCAGAATATTACAGAACTCCACATTCTGACTGAGCCATTGTTTGATAGACAACTCTTAACATTGAGACTTGAGATGCCTAATCAAATATTTTTCCACTGCTCCACTCTGCTTATCTTGTACAAATTCCATAAGATGATTATATGATTATAAAAAGGGCTTTGTCCTGTGTCGAATTATATATGTAGCACATAAAAGTGACAGCTCTACCAAGTTTGCTTATTCTAAACTATTACATTGGGTAAAATAAATATTAGTCATATATATCACATTTATTTATTTTTGAGTATATTTTATTGATTATGCTATTACATTTGTCCCAATTTTTTTTCCCTTTTGCCCCTCTCCGCCCCGAACCCTCCTTTCCTCCAGCAATCACCCCTCACTTAGTTCATATCAATGGGTCGTGCATATAAGTTCTTTGGCTTCTTCATTTCCTGTGCTGTTCTTAACATCCCCCTGTCTATTTTGTACCTACAGTTATGCTTCTTAATCCCTGTACCTTTTCCCCATTCTTCCCCCTCCCCCCGATACCTCTCCATGTGATCTCCATTTCTGTGATTCTGTTGCTGTTCTAGTTGTTTGCTTAGTTCATTGTTTTTGTTTTTGTTTTAGATTCAGTTGATAGTTATGAGTTTGTTGTTTTTTTACTATTCATAGTTTTGATCTTTTTCTTAAATCTTTTTAACATTTCATATAATAAGGGCTTGGTGATGGTGAACTCCTTTAGCTTTATCTTGTCTGGGAAGCACTTTATCTGCCCTTCCATTCTAAATGATAGCTTTGCTGGATTGAGTAATCTGGGTTGTAGGTCCTTGCTTTTCATCACTTTGAATATTTATTGCCAGTCCCCTCTTTCCTGCAACATTTCTTTTGAGAAATCAGCTGGTAGTCTTATGGGAACTCCTTTGTAGGTAACTCTGCTTTTCTCTTGCTGCTTTTAAGATTCTCTCATTATCTTTAACGTTTGGCATTTTAATTATGATGTTTCTTGGTGTGGTTCTCTTTGGGTCTAACTTGTTTGGGACTTTCTGTGCTTTGGGGACTTGTATATCTATTTCCTTTGCCAAATTAGGGAGGTTTTCTTTGATTATTTTTTCAAATAAATTTTCAGTTTCTTGCTCTTCCTCTTCTCCTTCTGGCATTCGGATGTTGGTGTGTTTGGAGGCGTCCCAATGGGTCCTTATACTATCCTTGTTTTTTGAATTCTTTTTTCTTCCTTATGTTCCAAATCGTTGATTTAAACCCTGGCTTCCCTCTCTTCACTCTTGGTTCCCTATGGAGTTTTCTTTATTTCATTTAGCATAGCCTTTATTCCTTCCCTTATGTGTTTGCTGTACTCAATGAGTTCTCTGAGCATCCTTATCACCAGTGTTTTGAACTCTGCATTTGACATGTTGACTACCTCCATTTTGCTTAGTTCTTTTTCTGGAGTTTTGATCTGTTCTTTCAGTTGGGCCATATTTCTTTGTCTCCTCAATTTGGCAACCCCCCTGTATTTGTTTCTGCGTATTAGGTAGAGCTACTTTGACTCCCTGTCTTGGCGCACCAGTTACGTTGTAAGGAGCGGAGCCTTAGGTGTTCTCTAGGGTGGGGCAACCTGCTTTGCTGCTTTGTGGCACTTTGTGTGGGGGAGGGGTCTGAGAGGGAACCATGCTACTTTCCACTCTCATCGCATTTCTTGTAATTTCCCCAACTTCCCTTGTGCAACTGGTGGCCTTCTAGCTGCTGCCCTGGTGCTAAATCCCAGAGTGGCTGAGTTTGCATACATTCTAGGACCGTGTGGATCCTTTAAACAGACTCTCCTGAGAGACCTGCAGTTTCTTCTGCCACCCCATCCCCCACTAGTTTTTACAGCTAGAAGTTATGAGGCTTTATTTTCCTGGTGCTGGAACACTGGGTTGCATGGTATGGCCTGGGGCTGGGATTGCTCGCTCCCTAGGTGTCCCTCCAGGTTTTTATCTGCCACACGTGAATGTGGGACTGCCCATTCCATCGGCTGTTGCCACTACTGCCTTGCCACTAACTGCTTCCTCTCTGCCCTGTCTCCCTGCCTTCACCTCTCCTACCCATCTGGATGAATGTTCTTCTTTAAATCCTTGGTGGTTGGACTTCCATACAGTTTGATTTTCTGGTAGTTCTGGTTGCTTTTTCTTTTCAGGTTAGTTGTGATTCTTATGGTTGTGCGAGGAGGCAATGAATGTCTACCTATGCCTCCATCTTGGCTGGAAGTATATGTATCACATTTGATGACCAGTGATTTTCTTTGTTTCATTGGAATGTAAGAGGGCTTTTAAAAGATAATGGCTGATTCATGTTTCTAAACATACGGAAATTTTCAATAATGATTTTAAAACCTGTTTTTCCTATGGTAAACAGAGGTATTTTAAAAAAAATCTATTGTAGTACCCAAATGTAATTAAAATATTTCAAACCTTGTTAAAAGGAATAATAAGCCCATTTTAACTATTATATTAATTCTTCCCTTGTCTTAACTTAAATATCAGGATTTTATCAAAAAGATTTTCCCAGTAGCATTGGAAATGAAAAGCAATTCAACAGTTGTAGTGTTTGGAATAATGATAGACCACTACCGTGTGGATAGGCAGAGTTGAAAATTATTAGCTTATTCTATTTTCACTTCTGAAACACAAGAGTAAACAGAATAAGTTAGGAGAAGGTTTCTGGTCTGTATTGTGTCACTTTAGGGGCAGGGACCCACAACAGAAAGCCTTGCAGTTATCCCTGTTTCCAGAGGAGACCAGAGTTATTTCTTCCCTTTTTTCTCTCCTATTTCTACCTCATTTTCTACATATATTTGTACTGCTATTGCCAGTAATGTAATAGGAGCTGAGATATGAAGGGTTTGACCTTGGTTTTTAAAAATCCTCCTTATATCCTGGCTGTTCTCCACTAAATAAGGTGCAGGGACACTTACCAGTCAAAATCCAACAGCCCTCCTAACCTTTACACACATGCTCTCTTGCTTTTCTCCTGTGGATTTGGAGAATTAATTACTGTGGTGTGGGCAGACAGCTTGCATTAGGATGTAAAGAGCTTGGGTTGAACAGGAAGTTCTCCAGATTGAGTCTCCTCTCCCTTCATACCTCCCCAATGATTCCTGAATATTTATATAGAAGGAACCTAGGAGGGGCAGTCTCCATGGAAAAGGGGAGTTGGGGGTCACTTGTCTTGAGGCTGTAGGTGCATGGCA